>JAXIVJ010010042.1:47500-48810 GCA_036785665.1 Chirona hameri
TGTGTGTGTGTGTGTGTGTGTGTGTGTGTGTGTGTGTGTGTGTGTGTGTGTGTGTGTGTGTGTGTGTGTGTGTGTGTGTGTGTGTGTGTGTGTGTGTGTGTGTGTGTGTGTGTGCTCCTGTCACGGTGTCGCCGACAGCGGGTCGCGTGACCGGCATACTCCCAAGCCCGGCAGGAGCAAACCCAGCAGGGTCAGCGAGCCGACCCGCGCCGCCAGTCATCACAGAGTCATCACCCGCGATGGACCCGGCCGTCATTCACCAGCTGACAAAAAAAAAACTGGCCGCGCCGTGCCTCCCGTTCGCCGGCACGCGAGCCGGCCAGCAAGGGAGAGAGGAGGGCAGATCGGTCGCCACAGACGGTTGCCGGCAGAGCTAGGGAGGGAGTGGGGCGGCAGACAACAGGTGTCTGGCCCTTGTCCCGCCAGAGAGGAGACCGCGACGCCGACCAGCCCGGCCAGCCCGACCAGCCCGACCAGCCCGACCAGCCCGACCAGCCCGGCCAGCCCAGCTCGGCTAGGAAGGCCGTGCAGAGACCTCGCGTGACCTGTCGTGCCGTGTAGGTCGAGCCCGCTCGGCCAGCCGCCTCGGCATGACCGCTGGGAGCAGAACCAGCTATTGGAGTTTACGATATCAAAACAACTCGGCTGTATCGAATGACCTCAGAGGGGCGTTCCTCGAAAAGAAAACTTCGTTAGTGTAATTTGTTTTCTTGTGGCTGCGTGAATGCATACAGTTTCAGCATTTGTAGGTGATTATAAGCAATAGATTATCGATTACAATACCACAAAATGCGCCAGCCTATTAATTACACTTTTCCCGAAGTCACCGGGAAGCCATTGTGAAATTGCGTTACCTTCCACAGGCAGACCGTCATCTTCAGAGTAGCGTCGACAGACCAGAACCGGCCTTATCCCGGCGTCGGCGGGTCAGGTCGGCGGGTCAGGCCGGCTGGCGGACCACAGAACCGGCCTTATCCCGGCGTCGGCGGGTCAGGTCGCCGGGTCAGGCCGGCGGGCTGGACCTCGCTGGCGGACCACAGAACCGACCTTATCCCGGCATCGGCGGGTCAGGCCGGCTGGCGGACCTGGCTGGCGGACCACAGAACCGACCTTATCCCGGCGCCGGCGAGTCAGGCCGGCGGGTCAGGTCGGCGGGCTGGACCTGGCTGGCGGACCACAGAACCGACCTTATCCCGGCGCCGGCGAGTCAGGCCGGCGGGTCAGGTCGGCGGGCTGGACCTGGCTGGTGGACCACAGACACCATCGCGTGCCTGTGGTCAATCAATACGCCCTGTCGTACCAGCCGGGCC
>JAXIVJ010010044.1:0-48808 GCA_036785665.1 Chirona hameri
AAGCCTGGTCACCCCGATGTAAGCCTGGCCACCCCGATGTAAGCCTGGTCAAACCGATGTAAGCCTGGTCAAACTGAACCTTCTGAGGTCGCACCCGCTACTCAAATCCAGATTAAAAACCCAACGCAGCAGTGACTTCAGAACATGTTTAAGCCGGGAGCTCGCTCGTCTGTGGAAATATCTATCAGTATAGAAAAGAGAAACAATGAAGCGTAATACGATATTAGAATAAGACAAAGTTTGATGTTCGTGTCAAGGTTTTGAGGAGAATATGATTGGTGTCATTGTGTTTTAAAGGGTTGAGCAAGACAAGAGAATGTATGACTCAAGACATGCAGGTTTACATCCCACATCTACATCTACATCGGCCATCTCGAGCGTCTCTCAAACAGTTTGATAAATATCCAAAGGTATGCGAGGAAGGTGGCAAGATAATGTTGAAAGACTGAATGCTGAAATATATGTATGTTTGTTTATGTTTTATGTGTATTATATGTGCCATGTTTTAGCACCTGATAAAGGGACAACTTGTTCGTTATGCAGCGAACACACACACAATAAACCTCTGTTATATTTACCCACTAATCAAGTTTTCTTTTATATTAGTTATGCTATCAATAGTGATGCCAATAACGAACCAAATGATGGGATCGTTCAGGACTGAGGAAAGTTAATTTCCGCACAACTTGTGGCAATATGACCGGACTCCTGCTCAGCTGCGGAAAACAGCCGATGTCGCCGCGTCTCTCTGCAGGTGCTGGGCTCACGGGGCGCTGACACAAGAAATAAGCAAACAGCTCGGCAAGCGGACGCACTGTTTCTGCGTAGGCCGGGAGCTGCCCTGTTTATACAGCTCTGCCAGCGGGAAGCTGGTGCCAGTGTAACCACTAACAAAGTGCTATTTCTAGCTGTAAACATGATTCGCTGACTGGTAGCAATAAACACTGGAGGACGTGGACAGAGACAGGGCGTGGGACTCGGAGCTTAAGAGGACGGGCCATGTTTTAGCACCTGATAAAGGGACAAGTTCTATCTGATCAGGATAAAACATGCCCAGGTTATCGTATGGTAGATATTCAGCCGTCCTATAACTGCGCCTACTACAATGTAAATCATGTATGTAGATTGTAGGTGCGCCGAAATGTCAATAGAGTTGTTCTGAAAGGTTTAGGCTTTTTACTGCGGTTTGACCCAATAAAGAATGATTATCATGCAACTGAGAGACTGTTTCCTTGCAGCACGTGTTACTATACTTTAATGGACGAGCACATGGACAAGATTGTTATTAGACGAGCCGAAGGCGAATTCAATAAGAAATCTTGCAGGCGCGAGTCTATTAAATATTTTATCCTGCAACTGTTCGCCCGATCCAATAATCCAATAATTCATGACCAAATATGGTATGATCCAATAACAAAAGTGTTATTGGATCCTCGAGTCCATTATCACTTCCAGTGTTTTCCCATTGGCTTCAGCATTACGATCCATAAACACATGTATTTATTGGTAAAATATGTGTAACACGTGCTGAATAGGAAATGGTCTCTCAGTTGCATGATACACATATTTTACCAATAAATCCATGTGTTTATGAATCGTAATGCTGAAGCCAATGGAAAAAAAACACCGGAAGTGATATTGGACTCTACAGGATCCAATAACACTTTTGTTATTACCGAGCGGGCGCGAAGCGCCCGTAAGGTTTCTCGTCAACTTACTAGACAAATTTAAATTTGCCCCGACCCGAACCGGCCCGACCCGGCCCGACCCGACCATACAGACGCTTTTCGGAAGCTAATAACTTTGTAACCACTGCTCCAATTGAGATCGGGTTTTCACCATTGGATAAGACCATCAAATCAATTTTGATTTTGGTATGGTGAATTTTGATAGGGGTGGTACCACAGAGCGTGGCACACGCAAACGTCGAAATGAACAAAAATAATTATGGATCAAAAATGGCATTATTAATCTAAGAATTAATTTATACGCTGAAGCATGCAGCGCTCAGGACGTACTCTCCTTTGGCGGATTTGAGAAAGGAGATCATCAACAATTTAATACAACTTAATTTTTATGTTGTCATGCATGGAGGGAGGCCTGACAATTTTTATGGAGGACTAAAAGGACTATGTGTTACTACCACGTGTGCTCCCGTATCGTTTCATATTTCAAACCTGTTTTAGCTTTACCAGAGCGCCCCTGCACGGTCATCGCCAAAGAAGGCGTTTTACTTGTTGGATCATACCATATTTATCAGTTGCATGATAAAATATTAAATTGTATTATCATGTATCTGAGAGACCGTTTCCTATTCAGCACGTGTTACACATATTTTACCAATAAATGGATGTGTTTATGGATCGTAATGCTGAAGCCAATGGGAAAACACCGGAAGTGATAATGGACTCGAGGATCCAATAACACTTTTGTTATTGGATCATACCATATTTGGTCATGAATTATTGGATTATTGGATCGGGCGAACAGTTGCATAATACAATATTTAATGGACTGGCACTTGAAAGATTTCTTATTGAACTCACCTTCGCTCGTCTAAAAACAAATGTTTTTTTTTTGCAGGCGCTCGTCCATTAACCCTATTGGTGTCGAGGGGGGGGGGGACTAAAACGACCCCCCCCCCCTTTAAGGTTTGTCCGATCCTGTCCCCAAACGAGTAAAGATACGGCCATCAAACTTTTCGACTTTTCCTAAATATTCATTGGGCACATTTTTGTTTTCTTTCAAAATTGTAATCTCACAATGGGCGGCTCCAGGCGTTTTTTTTTGGGGGGGGCATATTTGGGTTTTCAGCGTTACTCGGCTTTCAAAGGGAATCAGTTCCCATTCTCTAACCGTTGTAGATATGAGCCTATGACTTTCACACCTTTCCTTACTGCTTTTTGTAGACATGTTGAACATGTTTTCATTTTTTTATTGAGCATGGGCGCCTTCAGGGACGTATTTTGGGAGGCATTTTGGGTCACTGGTATTTCATCGAAATCTGAAAGATAATAATCTTGAACTTCCTGCACCTTCTTAGTGTTCTTTGCACACATTGTGTGATTTTTTAAAAATATATTTGTGGGTTTCCCACAGGCGACTCCAGGAACGGGTTTTTGGGGGCAAGTGTATACACACAGTCTGACCTTGACCGCCGCCGGGTGAGGACGCGACCGAGAGCGCTCCGCGGGTGAGCAGAGGCGATCTGCTCTGATAGCGTGTGTGTCCGGTAACCGCCAACAGAGACGGTGAGCAGTGAGCACGGTGCAGTTTAGCTAGACGTTGTGCTAGTGAGCACCCGGCTTCATCATGGACGCTGAGATGAAAACCAAGATGCTCGAGGCTCTCAACGATCCGGAAATGGCCGCGACTCTCCAGGCTATACTCGCACCGATCGTCAGCCAGGCTGTCAACCAGGCTGTGACGACGGCGATGGAGGCCAAGGATCAGGAGATCGCGAGGCTGAAGCAGGACCTGACCAACAGCAGGATGAACATCGACGAGCTGGAGCAGTATTCACGGAGAAATTCGTTGAACGTCGCGGGCATTCCCGAGTCACCTGGGGAGTCGACGTCGCAGCTCATCCAAGACCTGGGGAAGATGATCGGCGTCGACATCAATCGGACCGACATCGACGCCTGTCACCGGATCGGGCGGCAGACGGCGTCAAAACCTCGCACTATCATCGTTAAACTCACAAGGTACGATCAGCGCCAGGAGATGTACGCCGCTCGCAGAAAGCTCCGTGAGGTGTCGGCACCAGTAGGAGCCCCGTTCACGAGGCAGCAGCTAGGCAACATCTACATCAGTGACAACCTGACGTCTCACAGGCAGGCCGTCCTCTACGTCGCTCGTCAGCTGAAACGGAAGTGTAAGCTGTTCGCGGCGTGGAGCGACGTCGGACGTCTGAAGGTACGGACCACCAGAGGTGGCAACACCAGGATCATCAGCACCAACGACGACCTGCGTGAACTGGTAGGCGATGACCCAGAGCTGACGGCTGTGACTGACTGCTGACCCTGCCGCCACACCCGGACGCGCTGCTGGCGGGGCGGCCGCTCCTGTCGAGCCGCCGCCCGCGCCGGCCAGCCGCGAGACCCGTAACAAGGGCAAGCGTACGGCCCACTAGCGACCGACCTGTGCGCGCCCCTGCCAGGACCGGTGACCTTGGCCGGCGCGGCGACCAAGCCGTGCACTGCCGCAGGCTACAGTCTGCCCGTCCGGCGAGACAGCTGTGCCGTGACGTCACCACGAGATGGTAGAGGGGCCGGGAAGAGGCGGGCGACGGGAAAGAGGGGAGGGGACTGTGCTCAGGGAGGGCTGGGTAGGGCTGACGTTTGGGGAGGGTGGGTGTTGCCACCGGCGGCTGCTGAGCGGCGCCCGCCGGGTTACCGGCCGGGCCGCGTAGCGGCCGTAGCGTCCGCAGCGGCCGCGTGGCGCCCGGGGCGAGGCCCGACCTGGGCCAGGGCGGGCATGCGTGCCTGTGATTGGTCGCTGGTGTCCCGAGCCGCGGGGCACCGGCGAGGTCATGTCGGGTCGGCGTGCTATGCGTCGGGCTCTGTCTCGCGGGGTCTGGCGCGGACCAGACTCACTCTGTCGTCACGGTAGTTTTCACTACCGTGTTTGGTTCGGGTAACAATATATCTGAGTGAAGAACTCAAGTGTTGTGCGGTGAGTGGACGGAGGTGACGAGAAGTGACGGACGGATGTGAGTTCGGAGCAGCAAACCTTCAAGCGCAAGGTGTCTGACTGCACCCCGTCCTTATTTCCTGGGATCTTGTCACTTTCCACCCTCTTCCGGGGTGTGTGAGGGAGGCGACCACACGGTGTCTGGCCATCGAGACATCGGGGGTTGAACTCGTTTCTCGGGTCTCGCCATCGAGACGCGGGGGGCGGGGCCTCTTTTCATACAAAGGGTGCGACCAGTCGGCTTCGGCTACCCTCGCCATCGAGGCGCCGAAGTATCGGTAGATCTGTCGGATCACGGTGCCCTCGCCATCGAGGAGCTGTGATCAGTCGGCGACTGTCGTCTTTCCTCACCATCCTTACCCTGACCCAGACATCCTACGCCTGCCTTCCCCAGTCAGTCACCAAAGCACATCAGTGTCGCCAGCGCATGTAACCAGGGGACATCGTGGCGACAGTGGGGAAGTGCGTTTTTTTTACTTGTCGCACCATTCATGCTGTTATTTTGTCCGAGAGGTTCGCCCCTCATATGCTTTCTGTTGTAGTTGATCTGCTTGTTGTAATAATTGCTATGATTTACGTTTTGCTGTCTTTTGTAAACTTCTGTTTGTATTAATCTGTTGTTTCTCACTTTATCCATATTGAGCTTCTGTGTGTGTTTAAGTCTCATATTATGTTGCATTAGTTATGCCGGGTGCTCACTGGCTTCACTTTGTTGTTTTGCGTTGTATTTATGCTAACTTCATTATTGTATTGTTTTGCCGCAGAGCCGGTCGCTCTGCCCGCTGCCGTGCCCGCCGTCTGGACTACCGTTGACCTGCTGAGTCGAGCCTGCCGAGCCCTGGGTCCTGGTGGAGCACCGGGGGCCGTCCGACCGTCACCGTTTAACCACCACAACACACCACTACACCACTGCATTACTACACACAACGCAAGGTATCCAACACAACCTAGTGACGAGCAGATCCGCGGGGTCATTGAATCACAGCACCGCTTCACATGCACGTCAGCACACACCTACATTAATTTAACTTCTGCTGAGCGCGATACAGCTCACACGTTCACAAAACACGCATATTTACTCACGCAAACAACCTTCACTCACAGACAAGATAGGTTAGGGGGAATGTACCACAATATTGAAATACTCCTTAACATAGGATGTGTTGAAAGAAATCCTGGACCACCACCAAACGCAAAACTCAAAATATGTCACGTTAACATCAATAGCATCACCGCTGAGGGACGACTGGACGAATTGGACCACTTTGTAGACAACAACAGACATACTGGCCGTATCCGAGACAAAACTAGACGATAACATTCACCCCAGTCTTTACCAACTGACTAACTTCCACGCACCATTCACGAGACACAGGACCAGACACGGTGGAGGGGTTGCGACGTACACACGCTCAAGCTTACCAACATGCAGACTTACAACGTTAGAGACAGACGGGGTAGAATGGATATGGACAAAGACAAAGATAAAGAACGACACTATTATCACGTGCACTGTGTACATTCCACCAAACCTGCCAGCAGACAAACACGACGATTTCATTGACAAACTGAACGACAGCGTGACGCGGGCGCAGACTTTCTCACCGACTGCTGTCATTATTCTGGGCGACTTTAACACTGGCAACATTTTCCTTGACCGACATATTTACGCGCGAAGCACCATGACTTCATTCGACCTAAAATGAAAGGACGCACTGGACACCTTGGACTTATTTCAAATCATAAACACTCCGACAAGGACCACAGATGACACTGCAAACTTGCGAGACTTGATCATAACGGACAACAAGCCGATAATTACAACCTCAGGACTCCTACCACCTTTCTCCAACATTGATCACATCCCAGTCGCTATAACACTCAACATAGATACAACTAGCGCTAACAGTAACACGCAGACTAAAGACTACCAAAGACTCGACGCTGATAAACTGACTCAGACACTTCTACACGCTGACTGGGACCACGTCCTTGATGGTGACATACACACGGCAACTGAGCGGTTCACATCGGTCCTTTTAGAAGCAGCGACTGACGCCATTCCCAAAAAGACAATACGCATACGGAAACACGAGAAACCCTGGATGACTAGTGAACGAAGACGGACCATACGCAAAAGAGACAGACTGTTTAGACAAGCGCAGCAAAGACAGCAAACAAGGGACAACAAACAACAAGGTTCGGACGCAACGGACACAACACAATGGGGCAGATGGAAACGACAGCGCAACTTTGTGACAGCACTCAACAAACGACTCCGTAACAACCACATACAAACAACAGCCAGAACACTCGTCGAACATCAACATGATCCATACAAGTATCACCAAACACTGAAATCACCGATCGGACGTAAACATCACAGAGACATACCAACACTAGAAACGACAAACGGTGACTTAGTTACAGACGAGACGGACAAAGCCAGCATCTTTAACGAACACTTTACTTCTCAAACGAATCTCGACACAGACTCACTAGAATTACCGGACGATCCTGCAAATGACAGAACCATTCCGACACTGCAACAAATTAATGTTTCACAAGAACAAGTACTAAAAGCATTAAATTCACTTAACATGCACAAATCGACCGGCCCCGATCAAGTTTCTACCAAATTTCTTAAACTAACAGCGCTGCTGATATACGAACCACTCACGACACTATTTAATAAATCTCTCGAATTAGGCATTTTCCCCAACAGCTGGAAAGAAGCGACCGTTACACCTATCTTCAAAAACTCAGGATCACCATCAGACTTTCGCCAATACCGCCCTATCAGTCTTTTGTCCTGTCTATCAAAACTTCTAGAAAAACTCGTTTTTCCTCTATATACTCCCATCTTACTAACAACCATCTCTTAACAGACAGACAAAGCGGGTACAGGCCGGGACACAGCACTCAGCTTCAACTGGTCTACCTGACTCACACACTTTATATACAACTAGACGAAGGACGTGACATGACAGCAATCTTTCTCGAGATTTCAAAATATTTTGACAAAATTTGGCATGATGGACTTCTTTACAAATGCAAAAACGACTTTCTTATTTCTGGCCCGCTCCTCCTATGGCTGAAATCATATCTGACAGACAGAACACAACGGGTGAGGGTGGGAGACGCCTTTTCCTCGACACACTATCAACGCTGGATGCCCTCAGGGCTCAGTTCTGGGACCTCTCCTTGCGCTTATGTACCTAAACGGACTCACCGAAAAAGTCACTAACGAAATTATTTTCTACGCAGACGATACTTCTCTGTATGCCTCTCATACGACTGAAGACATTGACACCGTACAACAGTCTCTTCAACGCGACCTTGACGCCATTGACGAATACGCAAGACAATGTGCAATTCAATTCAACACTTCCAAAACAATTCAACAGACATTCAGCCACAAAGCACATCACACATCACCAGTACTACGTTTCTCTGGAAAAATAATTTCCCCGGACACTGAAGCACATAAACACCTAGGCATCACATTCTCAAAAGACCTGAGATTCCACAAACATGTGAATAACATAATTAAAAAAGCAACCATAGCACCACGGTACTTAGAATACTAGGTAGCGCCGAGTGCCGGCCTTCAACACAGGCCTATGTGTATCACTTTTTTCAGCTGGTATTTGCAAGATAAAAAAATAAATAAATTATGGATATCAAAGCAACTTAAGTGTTACATTCATATTCTAAAATCATATTCACAAAATAAAGCGATTGGAATTTTAATTCTTCTTTAAAAAAAATCAAAAAAATCAGCGTGGTGGCTCTTTCAAATGACGGCAATGTGAAAATAAAAAAGTTTTGGGCAGAACTTTGAATGCATATATGAAATGGTAAATGAAATCTCAATCTAAAAACGTTAATTATTTGCTAAAATAACAAGTAAAAAGACATAAAATCGGTTTTCCATGGGCCAACACAAACCTAAAGAAAGACTTATTGTGAGTATAGCATTGCTTGTTCAAAAACGGAGAGGTGTCGTGGCTGGAAAACAACACATCTGACTTAGAATTTAACTGGCTTTTAAGTGATATATACATTATTCGAAAAATTATTAAGCAGTTTTATCTATTGGCTTGCAAAGCCAAGAGTGTCATGTGTAAGTATGCTGGGTTACAGAGGTTTTGGTAAAGCCAGGGAGTGTCGTGGCTGGAATTTTTTTTTATTAAAAGTGTAAAATTTCATAAGCTTTAATATGTAGTACAAAAATTTGAAAACATTACTAAGCGTTTTTCTCAAATTAACTTAAAAGATAGACGATTTTTCAGTTTGCCGTATTGAGACCTACGGCGATGTTTCTGAGCAGTGCACACAGTGTGATCTGGACTATTGACCAATCAGCGCCGGGTTAAGTCATTGCTGATTGGTTGACAGTTCCGATAACACTGCACGCGTATCGTAGAGATCATTGCCAGTGGTCACACCCCAGTGATTTTTTGCCATGTTGATGTTTGTTTTTTGGTCGAGTAGGTGAGATGTGATGCTCATATGTGAGAGGGTACTGTGATTTAATATGCGTTTACGAAACATTGTCGTGGCTTGAAAATGGTACAAAGAAATACAAATTTAACGGGCTTTTAAATGATGCATGATTTATTCGACAACTTTTGAGGCATCATGTTTTATGTGGCTTCAAAGTCCGTGTTGTGATGTTCAATATTGAGTTCACAATTCACTGAATGCTCAGTTCAAATTTGTTAATAGGTATTGTCAGATTGAGATAAAATGGACTATAGGTATGGAAAACAACAATGACTGTCATATTTTACATACTTTGGCACCATATGAAACTGCCAGTGGCAGGGCAAGAAGTTTGCAAACATGCAGGAGCATGCTGCCTGTTTTTCAGACTGCTTCCCATTTTCCCATTCCCATTATTTGCATATTGCAATGTATTTTATGATTTGCTGGCAGGTGGCGAACCAAGATCGTCAGCGCATCTACCTGGCCGCTCAGACGGTTTCGGTATGCCGGAGGCGTTCGATGAGCAGCATGACTCGCTCATGCAGTTCACGAAGCTGGTGTGGGCCCTCTGAGTGGGCTCACACCAGATGCTGCTGCCCTTCCAGATGTCTTTGACCACCCTCTGAGGCCTACACATCGCTCTCTGCACACAGCAGGGTGGGCTCAAGTACATCTTGACATCACGACTCACCCAGGACTTTGTAGAGAACTTTTCTCAGGTGAACATTTAAGAAATGCTGACCAATGTCTTTAACTTGAAGTTTGTTAATAACATACATGCAACTATTGTTTTCCAGTTTGTGTAACTTGTTATTCATTTATTTATCTTTTATATCCACCACTTTTAGGATCCAGTGACTGCCTACTATATGAAATACAAATTTGCTTGTTTCCCTCTACATTTAACGGGCATCCATCTCACGTTTAAACCATAGCATATTGAATTACTGTTGAGTTCAACTATTTCGGCTACACTGATGGACCTGGCGTGTGGACGTGAGAGGACGAGCTCCGAGGAAACGGAACATGGCGCGGTCGGCAGGATCAAGCATTGGGCGTAACATTTAAATGGGAGCAAGCGGACGCGTGAAGATTTTTGTTTGTTAAACATTAAGCATAGTGAAGCATAGTGAAGCATAGTGAAGCATAGTGATTAAGCATAGTGAAGAAAGAAGCGTGAGCGAGAAGCAACTTTGTATTTTCCGTGTAGCTGCTGCCGAGTGAATATGGCTTTCAAGGCACCAGACGTGTTTAATTTCTCGACGCCGGCCGAGTGGCCACAGTGGCGTGACCGCTGCTCAAGATCCACAGGAAGTGCAGAGTGTTCCGCAACACCAGCAGCGATACTGGCAGAACTAGCAACGTCAACAGTACCAGCCACGCTACCAGCAGCGCCAGCAGTACCCGCCTTGGCGTCCGCAACGGCAGGGATACCAGCAGTCTGCGTATCACCTGACATGCAAATACTGTGGCAGAGATCGCCAACAGAGTCCAAGCTTGATGCAGGCCAGCAGCTATAACAGTAAGAGGTGTGCCGCTATCCCTGATGAAACAGGTTGAAGAGGAGCTGGAGCGGATGGAGAGCAGCGGCATCATCCAGTCCGTCACATGAAGGGAAACGTCCCTTGCCAGTGATGAAATCAGTGGAAGAGCAGTTGAAGCAGAAAATGAAGCAGAAGCAAAACATGAAGCAGAAGCAAAACATGAAGCAGAAGCAAAGGATGAAGCAGAAGCAAAAGATGAAGCAGAAGCAAAAGATGAAGCAGAAGCAAAGGATGAAGCAGAAGCAAAAGATGAAGCAGAAGCAACAGATACAGCAGAAGCAACAGGATACAGCAGAAGCAACAGATGAAGCAGAAGCAATAGATGCAGCACAAGCAACAGATGAAGCAGAAGATGAAGCAGGTCGAGAGAGGCGAGTCGCTGCCCGCCCCCGCTAAGCCCATGATGTCTCCAAAGAAGACTCGCAGCGGAAGGCTCTAATGACTCGCGGGCTGACTGATCGCGCTTGTGTTATTGTATGTCAAAGCGCGTTTCCTATGTGAAGTTCATGTTATGTTGCTGTAAAACTTTTTTGCGATAGGGAGAGATGTTCGGGGTTGCCCCCTATTAGCTGATTGTGCTGCCACCTGTTCGCCGTCAGATGGCCGCGGCACGTCGTTGTGACCTTGACCGGTCACTGGTCGCTCACGCGACATTGCGTCAGCCGAGCGGATGTGTTGCGTCAGCTGGCTAGAGACGTGGCAGAGGTCAGCTGTTGTGTGGCGTGTCGTGGGCGGTGGCCGGGAAATACACAGCTCTTGCTACACTGACGGAAAAAAAGTTCAACTATTTCTTTTGACTTCCAAGTGTGTCAGCTTAAACATGGATTTTGTTTTTGATGCATGCTTGTACAACGATAGCTCCTGAATCAGACTGTCCTCATGTTTTTCTCATTCATTCTCTTGGGTCTTAACTCTTATACTGGGCGTCCCAGAAAGAACAGGCGCATTTTATTTTCTTCTAGTTAAGTCAAAATACAACTTTGTGAAAAATCACATGCACCCACTTATAAACAAATTAATGCTATTTTGTTTAACACAGTTTTTATTAACATGCAGCCATGCGCCCGTACCAGACAGATGCCAATGCAAAAATAGTCAAATTGCTGTTTGAGAACAATTTTATCCTTGGAATGCAGATAAAGTTTTGCAGGCATTTCAAAAGCAAGAAAGCACTAGCGAGGAGCATTATTTTAAGCATTTTAAATCTGCCTGTTTATTCTGGGATGCCCAGTATATCTTACACAACACCCAAGCAGTATCTGACAGATAGTAGGTAGGGAATACCACAGGAAAGGTATCAATACTGAGTTATTGATAGAGCTATTTGTTTATCTTTTGAAAACAATATTGCTTGAATAATGTTGTTACCTTTCCTCTTAACATCGCCATGAAAACATGTTCAATTTTAGTGAAAATTTTACCAAAAGGCTCAATATGTGATTTACAACTTTCCCAACCTTGAAGTCGATGCTTCTTATCATATAAGCTCCTTTTCGACAAACGGATAATAGTGAACACGAGTTCCTTTTACATGATTACATTTATATATATAATGTGTTGTTTTTTACAGATGCGCGGCATGTGTGGCACAAACACAAATCCGACGCCGGTAGAGTTCAAAACCCGCATCCGGCTGCTTCTGATGGGCGCGTCTCCGGCGGTGGCAGCCGGCTCCAGAAGCCAGCCATCGGCGTCCAGCGCCTCTGTCGCCATGGAGGAGAGCGTCTACCTGAGCGCCAACGTTATGGGGGGCCTCGTGGACGAGGAGGCGGCGACTGAAGCGGACGGGGACCTGCAGGACATCAGGCAGCTCCTTGAAGAAGCGCAGGTCCGCCAAGAGCCGCCAGCTGGTCGCCCTCTGATAAGAAGTCAGGAGTTCAGCCGCGAAGCCCTGTCGTACGTCGCTGGGTACCTGGCGTACAAGTGCCGCTCACTCGACAGCAGCCTCGGCACTGTGTCCTGGGAAGTGACCACCTCCCACAGGGCATCTCCGCCACGGTCAGCGGCGACCGCCCCCGGCGTATCCGGAAAATACGCTGGTCCTTCCGCAAGGCGAACTGGGATGCCTTCATAGCAGACTGCGAAGTGACCTTCGTCGGCGCTCCTACGAAGCCGGCGCTCTGCGCCGGCGGCCGGGAGCTGGTGCTGGGTGAGGTGGTGCCGGCGCTGCTGGGCTAGCTGGAGGCCGGCGGAAACTCGGCCGCCGAGCGGCGGGAGACGCTGAGCGCAATGGACTGGCGGCGCGGACGAGTCGCCGGCTGTGGTGCCCGGCTGCGGCCCGCGGGCTGGCTGCCGTGCTGCTGGCCGAGCTGGCCGGCGGGGACCGGCTTCTCTGCCGACGGCCGCGCTCTCCCGTGCTCAGCTCCTGACCCTGGCTGGTGAGGGGTGGGCGAGGCAGAGGCGGCGCCACTGGCGGAGCATATGGCCGGTCTGGACACGACGGAGGACGCCGCGGTCCGGGTGGCGGTGTGCTGACCTGTATCGGGGGCCGCCGCCGACCGGCACCCCCACCGCCGTAGCACCGGCTCTGGTGCAGCCACTGCTGACCCAGCTCAACAGCGGTGCCGTGGCGCCGGAGAACCTGGCTGAGCGGCAGCTGGGCGGGCGGTGGCGGCCGGCGTGACCGTGGCTGGAGGCGGCGCGCACCGCCCTGCCCACTGCTGTCTGTGGTGCGGCTATGTGCGCGTCAGCCGTGAGGAGGCCGCCGCCACGGAGCGCGTGCTGGTCACGGTAACTGACATCGAGGGAGCGGAGGCCGGGCAGCGCCGGCGGTCTCCGAGTACCTGCAGACCGAGCTGAGACTCGGAGAAGGTGTTGTAGCTGCTCTTGCGGGACGGCCCGCGAGGTGGCGTTCGACCCGCAGCGGCCGATGACGCGTCGCTGAGCGCGGCCGGCCGTGCTGCATGTGCTGGGCCGAGCTGCGCTGACTCGCCGACCGCGCTCGAGCCGTTTGTGGAGGACGCTGGCGCCTCGCCTGCTGCGCGCCGGTCGCGAGGCGCCTCAGCTGGCCCGGCTGAAGGCCCATCTGCTGCTGCCGCTGCGGCCTCAGGTGGCTCAGCGAGCTGACCCAGTGTGTGGATGACAAGAAGCGAATGGTGCGCCGCCAGGCGGTGGAGGCCAGGAACGTGTTTTTTGTTGGGCAGGTGGCCTGAAGTGATCGAGATCAGGGGAATGGAGCTGTGAGGTGGAGTCGTGACCGTTGAGTTATTCAGTGGGCGCATGCTGAATGAGCCATATTTGATCAGTTTGTGACTTGTGATAGCTTGTTTTGAATGTTTGCTTGTAACGTTACTAAGCGGGCTGCCAGCAGAGGCGTAAATGTTTATGGGTTCCATGTTTATACCTCTTCTTGAAACGTCTCAGAAATATATGACATAGCCAGTGAAACACTTTCAGAAGCAATGTGACGGTAACCTTGAGTCTTGACGAGGATATAGTTATGTCGGACACTGCCCTTCATTGGAGGCTTGTTCACGACCACCTGCGGCTCGACGGTTTCCAGCAGGCTCTAGCCCCGCCCATTTCCTCATGCGTCATCACAAGCAGGCGTCTCTTGAACAGACGGACATTTCATCCTGCGGTTGCTCCGTGCCAACCGCCGTAACCGCAGGCACACCGCAGGCGTGTGTGACGTTATACCGTTCGCCCCATCCCCACTTATTAGTTACCCCACCGGCTGCCGACCACTGCTGACCGCCGAACCGCAGCCAACCGCAGGGTCCGTGAACAGGCCTCCGAACTCCACTTCTCTGGTTTCAGTAAATGATCTGTTGATTTTGCAATCTCGTTTTGCGTCCATTTCTAGTTAACTTCATTATCAATATTACCATACTTTATCCTCAAATTATTCGACAAATTAATTAAAAGCAAAATTGTTTCGGGTATATTCGGGCACTGCCCTTTATCGACCGAATCCCGATTCCCGAAGTAACTTCATTATCATTTATCACAACATTGACAAAATGCGACTCCCGAATCCCGACAAGAGAGTATTGTCCGCCATAAATTGGATTTCAATGAGTGTCGCCCTGTGAAATAGGTATAATGTTCATCTTCAATGGTTCGTTCCGTGATACCCTCCTTCCCGTTCTCCCCCTCCAGCTCCAGCTCTAGCCCCAGCCCCCACCACCGCCCCCCCCCCCCCCCAGCTCTCGCCTCTCTCCCTCACTAGTGCCCGGTCAGAGCGCGGCAGCACGTGCCGCTGCCCCGGCTGCTTTCGTAGAAACAGTAGCTATACCGATGCGCTCTTGCCAACACATGATAGGAATATACGGCAACAGTGAAATTATCTTAATTCAATGTATTTTTTCATGGAAAGCAAACCACAGAAACTTTTGCGGGAGAGCAGCACCATTTTAAGCAGAAAATTGTATTGGTTGTATCGGGCTAATGCGGGATTGAAGCATTGTGCTTACATAAAATATTAATCAGGCGCAATCCTAATCATGGATGTTTTTCTGGACGTGGCGATCGGGTGGGGAAGGACTTCCAGTGCAGCAGTAAGAGTCTATTCAGACGGACTGAATCCAAATACAGGCTACGGTGATGGGTGGGGAAGGACTTCCAGTGCAGCAGTAAGAGTCTATTCAGACGGATCTGAATCCAAATACAGACTACGGTGATGAGGTGGGGAAGGACTTCACAGTGCAGCAGTAAGAGTCTATTCAGACGGACTGAATTCAAATACAGGCTACGGTGATGGGTGGGGGAAGGACTTCCAGTGCAGCAGTAAGAGTCTATTCAGACGGGACTGAATCCAAATACAGGCTACGGTGATGGCACTAGCGGATCCAGGGGGGGGGGGGGGGCGAAATGGCCATAGCCCCCCCCCCCTAAGTGCCTGAAATCGGCGCAGAATTGACACATTTCCTGATATATAAGAAAATCTAAGCAACTTTCACTAAGGAAAGTTTGTTTTAAATCAGCTAGTAATGCATAAGCAAGCGAAATCCGATGACTTTTCAGAATTGTGAGACTTTTTGGAATTCCCCCCCCCCCCCCCACCCCAACCACCTGTGCTCCCCAAACCAACGTTCTGGATCCGCCAATGGGTGATGGCATATACGGAGACAGCATGGATGGCCGTCATAATGAGGAGTATTTAAACGAATGCATTTAATCGAATTCTAAGAAAGTAGCAGTCGCAAAGTTAGTCACATCATTACTATATTACTTACTATAACTATATATACAATCACATAAATATATATAATATATAATTATATATAATCGACATTCAACAGTGGTATTCAGGTCGTCGAATACTGCCACTCGGTGGTCTGTGTGGCCACTAAACTTGCAGCTCTACTGCGGCGACAAGCTAAAATCCGAGAAATAGTTTAACCGTCCAGCAGCCAGCTGAACGGGATTTTCGCGTGACGTCACAACTCGGCGCCCCGCTGCATAGCACTAAGCCCTCTCTATCCAGTAGTCAAACACATACATCGCACCACACTCGGCCACATATACACAACCTACGTAAGACCACACTTTGACTATTGTGACATTGTTTTTGACGGACACATTACCTTACAAGACGAATTGCGACTAGAAAAGGTACAGAGCCGTGCGGCGAGACTGGTGACAGGGACCTCACTCAGAACATCGACAGACAAACTGAGACAAGAAATACACCACACCAGCAACCAAAATACATAAGACAGATACTCCCACAGTCACGAGTTCACAACATTGGAAGGACACTCAGAAACTCTAGAACACTAACATTCCCCGCCAACAGAACAACATCCTTCCAACGATCATTCATCCCAAACACTACCCGCAAATGGAACACACTGCCAGAAACACTTCGAACACAGCCTTCACACAAAAGGTTCAAGAAAGGCATCGCGGATCTGTTCGGAACTACCAAACCCCCTACATACTTCTCATTCGGCTCAAAACTCAGAAACACATATCACACCCAAATCAGAACGGGAAGCCTTCAGCTCAACGCTGATCTTTATCAACCGCAAAGACTTTCTTCTCCAAGTTGTTTATGCGGCCACAAATCAGAGACTTTGCAGCATTTTATTTTCCACTGTCCACTTTTTCAAGATTTGAGGACCAAGCTTCCTCGGCAGCTAACACAATTATTAGGTCCTGATTTTACCCGACTACCAAGAACAGACATTCTACACACACTGACGCATGGATACAGCATTCACAGCGACGACGGTCGGGTGCTTGCGGGGCTCTTCCAGGACTACGTAATAGAAGGAATAAGGCGGCGGCGGGCGGCGGCGGCGGCGGCTGGCGCTGCGACCGACTGGGGGGCTATTTTTTGCCCCCCTCCCGTTATTTTGCAATAACTCCTAAACGAACACCGGTATCGTCACCAAACTTGCAGTACCTTCTCTCACATCAATTCTACACCTGTTGACAAAAGTACAAATATGAGACTATGATAGGTCAACCGGGAATGACGTCAGAGTGACGTCATGCTCTTCGGTTTTGGTTGCAAAATAATGGTTTGCGGAAAACGCTGTCAAAGGTAAGATATTTGAGATAAACTTAATTGTTTTAAATCAGATTACTAACAATAGATCGGGCTATCAAACTGCTATCTCGAATTTTTGAGTTTTTTTGACATTCAAAATTTTGAGAAATCCTAATATTTTTTTTTTGTTGTTTTTACAATTTTTTTATAAAAAAAATCAGATTTATCCAAAAACCGGAATATATGTGATCGAGACGTATGCGGTGAATATGTGTACCAAATTTAAAGTCGATATCTTTAAAAATTACCGAGTTATGACCTTTAAAGGACAGAAATCGACCACTTCTCACAGCATTACTATGCATAAAAAACGCATTACCATTTTTGCTTTTTACTCCTATTTATATGCAACAAACAATGTTCTAATGTCATTTTTCGAGTTCTAGACGAAAAACAAACCCATAAACATGTGTTAAAACGCCTAATGACCGTAATCTGCAGTTTGAACTCGTGACCTCGGATGACCTTGACCTGACCCAAGCTCATAAACAGCTTAGAAAGGTACTTAGAAGTGTCAGACACACGAATCATACCGATTTATCGACAGCTTATGCGTTTAATATCGCAATTTTGAGCGACAATTCCATCCATCGAAACCTTTTGACACGGTCAAACATTTTGTACTTGACCTGACCTGTGACGTCATCGGTGACCCTGAGGTCAACAATATTATGTTTCCCTCGATAAATTTCCCAGGGCTATCGAATGCCGTTTTAATTTTTACATTCGGTCCAGTAGTTCCGGAGATAAGAGGGGGGGGGGGGCAAAAAATAGCCCCCCCCCAGTAAGTCGCGTTATGAAATATACCCCAGTAACTCGCGGGCTAACCTCTAATTTCTCTTTCCGGCGGTCGTGTCACTTGTCTCACGCTTATGTTAGGAGAGGTGCCGTGATTTAAGTCCTTTGGACTTTTGCACCGATCCTATTATTTCATTTTGTTTACGTTGTTTCTCTACTTGATTACAAATAAATAAACAAACAAACAAACAAGCACATGGTGTTTAGAAACTCAAAACGTTATTTCGCGGTGGACAATCTCGTGTAATATTATCTGCATGGAGCACAATTGTATTTTGTGGCAAAGGCGATTCCAGGGGTGAGACGCAAGCGCATGGCCCAATGTTATGGGCGGCTCCAGGGATGAAATTAGGGGGAGTTGTGGAACCACGACATGTAACTACATAGCACAAGATATCAACTTGAAACTTGGTGACCTGTATTAGAAATGCCTTGCACACGTTTAATATGTTTTTGAAATTTTTGGTTTCCCAAGGGTGACTCCAGGGACGGATTTTGGGGGCATGTGTTTGACTCCGTTCACACGCATTGTGTTTAGTGCCCCTGAACGTTATTTTGCAGTGGGTAATTTCATGCAATATAATCTGCATGGATCACAATTGTAATTTGGGGCATAGGCAGTCACAGGTATGCAGTGGGTAATTTCATGCATGCATTAGGGGGAATTGTGGACCCATGGCGTGACACAACCTAGCAAAATATATAAATAAGCAAAGATAAAGATAACAAAAGACAAAGCTCAATTCCTCTCCCCTTCCCCTCCTGAGCACGCCATTGCGCAAATAAAAACTGCCATAATTTACATCTTCATGCATACACATATAATTATAAGCATCTAAAACAGAAATCAAAGCGGCAACAAAATATTATAGTGACATCTTTAGATACCACCGTTGGAATTGCCTGTGGACGCCATTGGGTTAAATTCCCAAAAACTTTAAAAAGGAATATATGTTAGAGCATACAATTAGGTGGCAAAATTCAACAATATGAAAAATTGCGATCCAACAACGTCTCAGGGCTAGAATATAAAAATGCATGTTTCCCCCATTTTTTGTTGCTACCTGTATCCGCCCATGACAACATTTTACATATTTATGAACACAGGAATGTCGTTCATGCTCCAAGGAATCGAATGCCGCTTTCTCAGAGAGAATCGGTCCCGTGGTTTCCGAGATACTAAGGAGGGCCGAATAAGCCCCCGACAGATTCGTATTTTTTATCCCGACAGTAATAGGGTTACAGTATACTAATAGCCATCAACCTTACATCAAATACATAATATTTTAGGTCCAAAGAAAACTATACCGCAATACTTTGCCAGTGTGGTATTATCCAGTCAAGCCATACTGCATGTATTTGTTCCAAATCGGGCATACAAATAACCAGATGTAAGAATTGCGTAACGTGCTCTAAGATTGAACAATATGGTATCGCCAAATTGATACAATTTAGTTTAGTAAAACTCTTTTGGCAGCTCCTCCCTGTCTGCCCCTGGTCTCTAGCGGCATCTGTCGCTTTCTTCACCCATCTCAAGGCCGTGTCCCACTTTCCCACTTGTCATCCCGGCCGCTGCGGCCCTGATGCAGCGTCCATCCCTGCCATTCTCCGTACCGTCGCAGCTCTGTCCAGACACTCGACTCCGCAGCTCTGCCCAGGCACTCGACATCGCAGCTCTGCCCAGACACTCGACATCGCAGCTCTGTTCAGACACTCGACACCGCAGCTCTGCCCAGACACTCGACATCGCAGCTCTGCCCAGACACTCGACATCGCAGCTCTGTTCAGACACTCGACATCGCAGCTCTGTTCAGATACTCGACATCGCAGCTCTGTCCAGACACTCGACATCGCAGCTCTGTTCAGACACTCGACACCGCAGCTCTGCCCAGACACTCGACATCGCAGCTCTGTCCAGACACTCGACACCGCAGCTCTGTCCAGACACTCGACATCGCAGCTCTGTCCAGACACTCGACGTCGCAGCTCTGTTCAGACACTCGACACCGCAGCTCTGCCCAGACACTCGACATCGCAGCTCTGTCCAGACACTCGACATCCCAGCTCTGCCGAAACACTCCACATCGCAGCTCTGCCCAGACACTCGACATCGCAGCTCTGCCCAGACACTCGACATCGCAGCTCTGTCCAGACACTCGACATCGCGGCTCTGCCGAAACACTCGACATCGCAGCTCTGTCCAGACACTCGACATCGCAGCTCTGTCCAGACACTCGATGTCGCAGCTTTGTCCAGACACTCGACACCGCAGCTCTGTCCAGACACTCGACATCGCAGCTCTGCCCAGACACTCGACATCGCAGCTCTGCCGAGACACTCGACATCGCAGCTCTGTCCAGACACTCGACATCGCAGCTCTGCCCAGACACTCGACGTCGCAACTCTGTCCAGACACTCGACATCGCAGCTCTGTCCAGACACTCGACATCGCAGCTCTGTCGAGACACTCGACATCGCAGCTCTGTCCAGACACTCGACATCGCAGCTCTGTCCAGACACTCGACATCGCAGCTCTGTCCAGACACTCGACACCGCAGCTCTGTCCAGACACTCGACATCGCAGCTCTGTCCAGACACTCGACATCGCAGCTCTGTTCAGATACTCGACATCGCAGCTCTGTTCAGACACTCGACATCGCAGCTCTGCTGAGACACTCGACATCGCAGCTCTGCCGAAACACTCGACGTCGCAGCTCTGCCCAGACACTCGACATCGCAGCTCTGTCCAGACACTCGACATCGCAGCTCTGCCCAGACACTCGACACCGCAGCTCTGTCCAGACACTCGACATCGCAGCTCTGTCCAGACACTCGACATCGCAGCTCTGTTCAGATACTCGACATCGCAGCTCTGTTCAGACACTCGACATCGCAGCTCTGCTGAGACACTCGACATCACAGCTCTGCCGAAACACTCGACGTCGCAGCTCTGCCCAGACACTCGACATCGCAGCTCTGTCCAGACACTCGACATCGCAGCTCTGTTCAGACACTCGACATCGCAGCTCTGCTCAGACACTCGACATCGCAGCTCTGTCCAGACACTCGACATCGCAGCTCTGTCCAGACACTCGACATCGCAGCTCTGTCCAGACACTCGACATCGCAGCTCTGTCCAGACACTCGACATCGCAGCTCTGTCCAGACACTCGACATCGCAGCTCTGTCCAGACACTCGGCATCGCAGCTCTGCCCAGACACACGACATCGCAGCTCTGCCGAAACACTCCACACCGCAGCTCTGTCCAGACACTCGACATCGCAGCTCTGCTCAGACACTCGACATCGCAGCTCTGTTCAGACACTCGACATCGCAGCTCTGTGGAGACACTGGACATCGCAGCTCTGTCGAGACACTCGACACCGCAGCTCTGTCCAGACACTCGACATCGCTGCTCTGCCGAAACACTCCACACCGCAGCTCTGTCCAGACACTCGACGTCGCAGCTCTGTTCAGACACTCGACATCGCAGCTCTGCCCAGACACTCGACACCGCAGCTCTGTCCAGACACTCGACATCCCAGCTCTGCCGAGACACTCGACATCGCAGCTCTGTCCAGACACTCGACATCGCAGCTCTGCCCAGACACTCGACATCGCAGCTCTGCCCAGACACTCGACACCGCAGCTCTGTCCAGACACTCGACATCGCAGCTCTGCCGAGACACTCGACACCGCAGCTCTGTTCAGACACTCGACATCGCAGCTCTGCCCAGACACTCGACGTCGCAGCTCTGCCCAGACACTCGACACCGCAGCTCTGTCCAGACACTCGACATCGCAGCTCTGTCCAGACACTCGACGTCGCAGCTCTGCCCAGACACTCGACACCGCAGGACTGTCCAGACACTCGACGTCGCAGCTCTGCCCAGACACTCGACGTCGCAGCTCTGCCCAGACACTCGACACCGCAGGACTGTCCAGACACTCGACGTCGCAGCTCTGCCCAGACACTCGACATCGCAGCTCTGTCCAGACACTCGACATCGCAGCTCTGTCCAGACACTCGACACCGCAGCTCTGTCCAGACACTCGACATCGCAGCTCTGTCCAGACACTCGACGTCGCAGCTCTGCTCAGACACTCGACATCGCAGCTCTGTTCAGACACTCGACATCGCAGCTCTGTCCAGACACTCGACACCGTAGCTCTGTCCAGACACTCGACATCGCAGCTCTGTTCAGACACTCGACATCGCAGCTTTGCCCAGACACTCGACACCGCAGCTCTGTCCAGACACTCGACATCGCAGCTCTGTCCAGACACTCGACACCGCAGCTCTGTCCAGACACTCGACGTCGCAGCTCTGTCCAGACACTCGACATCGCAGCTCTGTTCAGACACTCGACGTCGCAGCTCTGCCCAGACACTCGACACCGCAGGACTGTCCAGACACTCGACGTCGCAGCTCTGCCCAGACACTCGACACCGCAGGACTGTCCAGACAGTCGACATCGCAGCTCTGCCCAGACACTCGACACCGCAGCTCTGTCCAGACACTCGACATCACAGCTCTGTCCAGACACTCGACACCGCAGCTCTGTCCAGACACTCGACGTCGCAGCTCTGTCCAGACACTCGACATCGCAGCTCTGTTCAGACACTCGACGTCGCAGCTCTGCCCAGACACTCGACACCGCAGGACTGTCCAGACACTCGACGTCGCAGCTCTGCCCACACACTCGACACCGCAGGACTGTCCAGACACTCGACGTCGCAGCTCTGCCCAGACACTCGACGTCGCAGCTCTGCCCAGACACTCGACACCGCAGGACTGTCCAGACACTCGACGTCGCAGCTCTGCCCAGACACTCGACGTCGCAGCTCTGTTCAGACACTCGACACCGCAGTTCGGGCGCGTTCCTCGCCCGGGTCAGACGTGTGCCCCGCGGCTCCGGTGACGCATGAGCCGAGCGTAGAGGCCGGCCGGGACGGTGTGGCGGGGCAGCGGTGGCGGCTGCAGTGACACAGTCACCACAGACTGAGTGCCACGAGAGCTTACATTGCGTTAATCTGAGCCAGTGACAGACAGTGACAGACAGTGAGAACCAGTGAGAGGCAGAGAGCTCAACAGCGACCGATCGACATGGCAGCCCAAAGTCAGACTCCGTCGGACTCGGAATACGTCGTCGAAGACGGAGAGAATCGAGTTCGAGCGGATGTCCCCGGCAGTCCAGCAATCGGATCCAGGCAGGTCTCGGTCCCCGCGATGTTCCAAACGGGATTCAGAGCAAGCAAACAGAAGAGGAAAAGACCAGTTAGCGGAGGATCCAGATCACCTGAGAAAATAGACTCGGCACTCCTGACGGCGATCCAGCACTGCATGGTTCTGCAGTTACCTGGAAGGACACACGCAGCAGGTACAGCTGCCGGCGGCGGGGCAGTTCACTGGTTTCAGCCGAGCTGGAAGCGTACCAGCTGTAGCCAGCCAGCCGTCAAAAACCAGGAACGTTCCCATTGGGGTTTTCCAAGGGGGTGCCCTGTCCTGCACCCTCTACCTGCTGTACGCCAATGACCTGAGCCTGGGTGTCGGTGAGGGAGTTAGCATAATTCAGTATGCAGACGATACGCAGATAGCGGCAAGAAGCGGGACTTGCCGAGCCTCATTGTGCACATGGAAACTGCACTTGCGGCTTTGTTCCTTTGGTTTTGCTCCAACGGCATGAAAGTTAATGCCCAGAAAACCCAGATGATCGTCCTTGGCACTCCGGCAATGCTCCGTGACCTTCCCTCAGTTTCGCTAAATTTTAGCGGCACCACTGTGACTGAATCACGCGCGGTAAAAAACTTAGGGCTAGTAATTGACAGATCACTAAATTTTCAAACACACATCGACACCATTACTAGAAAATGCACAGGCTTACTAATCACGCTTAGTCATGCTCGTCATGTTATACCCGGCCAAGCACTGAAGGTCATAGTAGAATCGCTTGTACTGTCCGTCGTAAGATACTGTTTGTCTGTTTATGGATCGTGTGGAACCAACCAAGTGCGAAGAATCCAGAAAATTGTGAATTTTTGTGCCCGAGTAGTAACCGGTAGGCGACGCAATGTATCGGATGCGATTAGACTGTTAGGATGGCTTACGGCAGAGCAACTCATAGATTTTCACACGATATGTGCTGTGGAGCGTGTTATCTTGAATCAGGAGCATGCATGTCTGAGTCATACAATCGGTCCGCGTGCCATTGATGTCCATGAACATGACACACGTCGTGCTAGAAACTGGACGTTGCCACGCATACGCACCGAGTCCGGCCGACGAAGGCTATGCTACCGTGGTGTTTCTCTTCTGAACACACGTCTGGATCCTACCGCCCCCAGCTTTCGTACCACTTTGAAGGCTGCCATGAGAGCTGATGGCACCTGATATTTAGATGGGAGTGCAGATCTGCCACTGTCTATCTCGTCTTATAGTGCGTGTGTGTGTGCTTTTAATTGAGTGTATTTTAGTATGCCTGTTTAAGTGTTTTGCTCCTCAACCTTAGTGTTGTCCCCACTGTTTTAGAAATATGACGTGAAAGGGTGAAAAGCCACGATTATATAGGTACGTGGATCTTTTTCGAATAAACTGGTAACTGGTAACTGGTAACAGCAAATGATTGCAACCAGTGAGCAGAGGATAATCTCTTCGTTCGAAAGTAAGTTTGCCTCTTTCGAACACCGAATAGAGATTCTCAAGTCAGAAGTTTACGACAAAAATGTCCAGATCGACAACATTCAGAGTCAAGTGTCTGCTCTGAAACTGGAAAACCAGGAGATGAAAAGTCAGGTAGATTCTATGGATATAAACAACCGAGCAGACTCTCTGATTTTCACGACCAAAGACTTTGGTCCTACCAGCGCTGAAGAGAACGCCTCGGCAAAAGTTGCAGAAATCATATCTGCACGGTTCAGTGATGTTCAGCTCACCAAAGCTGACATTCAGGCGGCCCATCGGCTTCAGTCGAAAGACACGATCATCTGCAAGTTTCACAACAGAGAGGTGCGCGACAACATCTACAGAAAAAGATTTGAGCTGATGGGACAAAGTGATCGATCCCAAAATTCGCTATTCATAAACGAATCACTGACCAAGAACAACAGAACACTTCTCAACGAGCTTCTCGCTGCGAAGCGGGACCGCAAGGTGTACACGGTGTTCACCCGTCCTGGTGTCGCTTTTTGCAAAGTGTCTCGTGAGAGCAAAGCTGTCAAAGTAGACAGTAAGGACAAAATCACGGACATTTTGCGCGACACTCGTCAGCGCAGCAGTTAGATCGGACGTTACCGAGGCGAGGCGATCTGCGACGGAGACAGTGCCATTGGTTAGATCGGACGTTACCGAGGTGAGGCGATCTGCGACGGAGACAGTGCCATTGGTTAGATCGGACGTTACCGAGGTGAGGCGATCTGCGACGGAGACAGTGCCATTGGTTAGATCGGACGTTACCGAGGTGAGGCGATCTGCGACGGAGATAGTGCCATTGGTTAGATCGGACGTTACCGAGGCGAGGCGATCTGCGACGGAGACAGTGCCATTGGTTAGATCGGACGTTACCGAGGCGAGGCGATCTGCGACGGAGACAGTGCCATTGGTTAGATCGGACGCTACCGAGGTGAGGCGATCTGCGACGGAGACAGTGCCATTGGTTAGATCGGACGCTACCGAGGTGAGGCGATCTGCGACGGAGACAGTGCCATTGGTTAGATCGGACGTTACCGAGGCGAGGCGATCTGCGACGGAGACAGTGCCATTGGTTAGATCGGACGTTACCGAGGCGAGGCGATCTGCGACGGAGACAGTGCCATTGGTTAGATCGGACGTTACCGAGGCGAGGCGATCTGCGACGGAGACAGTGCCATTGGTTAGATCGGACGTTACCGAGGCGAGGCGATCTGCGACGGAGACAGTGCCATTGGTTAGATCGGACGTTACCGAGGTGAGGCGATCTGCGACGGAGACAGTGCCATTGGTTAGATCGGACGTTACCGAGGCGAGGCGATCTGCGACGGAGACAGTGCCATTGGTTAGATCGGACGTTACCGAGGTGAGGCGATCTGCGACGGAGACAGTGCCATTGGTTAGATCGGACGTTACCGAGGTGAGGCGATCTGCGACGGAGACAGTGCCATTGGTTAGATCGGACGTTACCGAGGCGAGGCGATCTGCGACGGAGACAGTGCCATTGGTTAGATCGGACGTTACCGAGGTGAGGCGATCTGCGACGGAGACAGTGCCATTGGTTAGATCGGACGTTACCGAGGCGAGGCGATCTGCGACGGAGACAGTGCCATTGGTCGATATGGTTATCTAGTGGCTTAACGGGCTAGTATGAATAGCCGGTGTCCTGCCGTGTTAGGTGTAAGTTAATTAAAGCTTCATTAGAAGACGAATCGTTTGAATTTGTATATCAAATGTTTTTTTCATGTATAGTTTCAACGGTTGTTGCAATCCAAGTGTAATCTCCAGTTGTCCAGTTCTTTGCCTAGATGCATGGTAGAAACAAGGTCATGACGTTGCGGTTTGTTTTATAATGAGCGCAGATAGCTATTACTATTATTTGTGACGCTAATTGCAGCGGCCGCCGGAGTCCGCGGCCCCGCGGCCAGAGCCGCCCGGTCAGCCGTCTGGCGCACCGTGCGTCCGACCTAAATGGGTGGGGCTCGGGATGTGATCGCGAGGCGCCCTGTGTGTGGGGACGGGGAGGGATGGCGTTATGGTGGGGAGAAGAAAGGTTACGCAACTACGATGCACGGACATGAATGTAAAGCGGGTGTGATGGACGGTAATGCGAGTGTAAAGGACACACACACATGCGACATCACATTTATTGACGCACATGAAATGGACACACACTACTCCACACAAGTAGATTACACACGGCATGGCAACAGACAGAAGGAAGACAAAGACATGTTCATCATAATACGATGGACGATATTTTCGTAACGACGTTCAACTGCAGAGGGCTCAGGCAACGGGTCAAGAGACGCAGTATTTTCAGACACATCCACACGACTTATCCACGTAGTGTGCTTGCAGGAAACACTCTGAACATCGACATGAGCAAATATGGCAAAATGAGTTCGGGGGAAGGATATTGTTTTCCCATGCTCCCTCGGCGTTCCAGGCTGGTGTAGCAATTCTGTTTCCGCGAACGTTTTCGGGAAAGGTGGATAAAGTCGTTTGTGATCGAAATGGAAGAATGGTTTCAGCTACGGTAATAATTAACAGCAAAAAGTTTGTTTTGATTGGAGCCTACGGACCAGCAGTTGGTCTTCAAACAAGTAAGATTAAGTTTTTGAAACGAAATTCAAGATATACTGATTGACAATGCAGAACCAAACATTATTCTGGCTGGCGATTTAAATATTCGCCTTAGTGCCCTGGATTCTGATCACAGGTTCCAGCAAACCAGATCGACCATAAAACTATCTGGGCTGATCGATCAGTTCTCACTGGTTGACATTGTTAGGGCACAAAACCCTTCCGGAAGGCAATACACATGGCGCAGGGTAAACCCACTTAAGCAATCACGAATAGATTATATATTCGTCAGCAAAGCAATGTATCATGGCAGCGTGACCCGGTGCACGGTTGAAGCCGGAATACATAGTGATCATAGCTTTGTTAACGTTAACATATCACCTTGTGACGACACAAGGGGACCAGGACTATGGCGATTTAATAATAGGCTGTTAGATGATGAGGAGTTCACTGGAAAAGTAAAGCAAGAAATTGATGTTGCCAATAATTTTGGAGGTGATTATAATGCTGATATGGATAAAGGCTTGAAAGTAGAGCTGTTGATGGGACGAATACGTGTCATTAGTATAAAGCGGAGTAAAGCAATAGCGGCAAACACTCGTGCCGAAGAAAAGAGTCTATGTAAAAGAGTTTCAGAGTTTGAACGGTCGCTGGGAACATTAACTCCTTCGGAGCTAGGAGAATATCAGGGCGCCAAAGTGGCATTGGAAACTATACAATTTCAGCGAGCCAAATCTGCAATAATAGCCTCGGGTGCTGTTTGGTTAGAGGAGGGAGAAAAACTAGCGAAGTATTTCCTTAACCGAGCAAAGCAAATATCATCGGAAAAAACATAACGACTCTAAAGGACAGGGATAATGTCGTCCGTGGAAATAAGGCGATACTTCAATTGTGCGGCAAACATTTTAGGGAGGTATATAGGTCTAGAGGGACATCACAGCGCCTCGCGCGAATTTTTTTGACAAGCCCAATATACCTAAATTGTCCAAAGAAGATCAGCAGCGATGTGAGGGTGAAATTACATCGGAAGAATGTAAAGTAGATTGTCTAAAATGTCGCTTAATAAGTCCCCTGGTGTCTCGGGATTCTCTGCAGAATTTTTTCGATTCTTCTGGGAAGACATAGGCCAGACTATAGTTGACTATGTTAATGATGCTCGCCGTAAAGGGGAATTTTTTATATCGCAAAGAAGGGGAGTCATAACACTGATTCCTAAGAAGGAAGGAGATCAGAGCACCATAGAGAACAAAAGGCCTATATGTTTATTGGACATAATTTACCAAATCGTAGCCAAAGTGATTGCTAATAGGTTGTCCTCGGTCATTGATAAACTCGTTTCGCGTACACAAACAGGATTCATACGGGGACGATTTATAGGAGAAAATGCCAGACTTGTTAGTGATGTCATTGAATACTGTGACACTGGCGGTATAAATGGCTTGATCATGGCGTTGGATTTTAAAAAGGCATTCGATTCTATATCCCACGATTTTCTATTTTCGGCTCTAGAAGCCTTCAAGTTTGGCAAAGACTTTGTCGCATGGGTCAGACTATTGTATAAAGGTTCGCTCCTGACAGTCGTTAACAATGGTCACACATCGGACTGGTTTCCTTGCGAAAGAGGCACGTTTCAGGGCTCACCTGTTAGCGGGCTTCTATTTGTTTTAATTGTAGAAACTTTAGCAATCACTATTAAGGAATTCCCAACAATAAAAGGCATCAAAATCAGTCATACTGAAGTTAAAATAAGCCAATATGTCGATGACAGCACCTTATTTCTTGCTGATGAGTGTTCAGCTGCAGAGGCGATAGCAGTATTGACCCAGTTTGAAGAAGCTTCCGGGCTAGCCTTAAACAAGTCCAAAACAAAAGTGATGTGGATAGGTCGGGGAAAAAATTGCTAGCAGGTAGTATGTGGTATTAGGCCATCGGATAAGTTAAAGGTCTTGGGGGTATGGTACAGTGCTAAAGGCAGCTGTGCCCTTGACAACATTACGCCAGTTCAGCAAAAAGTTCAAAGGGTTATTGGCGCCTGGAACCATAGAGCCCTGACTATCAAGGGCCGAATCACGGTGGCAAAAACTCTATTAGTATCCCAATTAGTGTATCTTGCAGCATGTGTGGAGATTCCTTCTAAACAACTCAAGCAAATTGATGACAAGATAATGAGCTTCATTTGGCATGGGAGACCTCCGAAAATTGCCAAGAATGTACTTATACAGAACATTGAGAGCGGAGGGCTTAAAGCCGTCTCAGTCCATGTGCTATACAAGGCGTTAAAAATATAATGGGTAAGAAGACTCATCTGCAATAAAGAAGCAACATATGCTGAACTTCTACAAGCCCGTTTAGGAATTGTCAAAATTGATGATATAATACGGCCGGATATATGTTTGAATTCCGTTAGACATTTTAAGGTGGCAGAGTTTTATAAAGACATAATGAAAATGTTGCAGCATCACAATCCTGTTAGTCCTAGAAACACCCGATCAGAATGGCTATGACATAATGATGCGATCAAAATAGGGAAGAAAGGGGCATTCATTCCTGATATGTACATGGCAGGCATAAAAAGAATAAGTGATATGACTCCGGTGAACGGACGTTTTTTGAGTCACAGACAAATGCAATTAAAATATCCGGAGATGTCTGCCAATTTGTTAACATACCATGGCCTTGTCTCAGCCATACCAACAGCATGGAAACACAATATCATCTCCCAGCTCTCTTCAGCCGCCACCGACGAGCATTCGGAGGTTGAGATTCAGGTCGGACGAAAAGTCTGTACCGTCAAGGAAATGACTAATGCATTGATTTATTCACATTATTTGCCATCAATAGTACCAAGCGCGCAGCGCAGGTGGACTGCAGATGGTTTTAATGTAGGCTCATGGAGCACACAATGTACAAAATACCGTACACTTGCACAAGCTCCACTCGACTACAATCATTGCAGTACAGAATACTACATCGATACATACCAACACGAAAGTACTTACACACAAGAGGTATAGTCACAAGTTCTATTTGTGAAACTTGTGGTAATACTGACGAAATGAAACACTTCTTCTACGAATGTAGAGACATTAAACCACTTTGGAATAACATTTTCCAACAGCTGCACACAAAATACATAGGCTATACCTTAGATAGTGGTCCGGCTAACGTAATCTTTGGTATTGACGATGGGCCCTCTGCCGCAAATGTGCTCTTGCTAATAGTCAAACAGTACATTGTCTCATGCAAAATAGGATATAACACAGCTAAACCAAGCATGCACGCATTAACCCTATTTGTAACAGGGGGGGGGGCGGATTCCGCCCCCCCCCTCATGTTTTTCGCAGATATCTCCAGAACCGCTGGGAGCAGGCCCATGCAATTTTGGGACTTTTCATAGAATTGAACTCCGCATTTGGAGTCAAAATTTTGAGTTCTTAACTTGAACAGAGGCGGTTCTAGGGCACAGTTTTGGGTGGGTTCGGAGGCGACATTTGGCGAAAATACGGAAATGCGATCTTCACGGTTTCTTCCTAACTGCATCAAGTATGAAGGAGTTACATCGGCTTACCGTGATTGCAACAAGTGCAAATTAGATGATGTTAATGAAATATCATACAAAATTGCATGGCAGAGGCGGTTTCAGGGGCTTGAAAAGGGGGAGTTTCCAGGAAGTATTCAATGCTTGGCGGGAAGCCAATAGAGCAATGCAAGGGGCATTTATAGCTATCAAGATGTAAAAGATAGCTTCTGCTTCCATTATTTGCATAATTTATTACATATAGAGTTTCAGGGGCGTGTTCAGGAACATGAAAAGGGGGGGTGACTGGCATGGTGATGACGATATGCCAGCGATAACGGCGCAATATACGTTTAGCTTATAATAATATATGCACATATGAGACCAGAAAGGGGAATAAAGTCATTTTTTTTTGCAGAGGCGCGCTCAGGAATGGAAGAAAGGGGGTCATATTATTGCAAGGAAACTAAGAGGCATGGGCGTACAATGACATAACATACTGCAGTTTTCGGATGAAACACGCACCACAGGCTACTCTACGAACGATTATAAGATAATAGGCGAGTAAAGGTAGGGTAAAAAGGGGGGTAAGCAATGTTAATTGAAGTTGTAAGTGAAATAGTCACTGTTGACTAGTTAGTATCATAATAGCGGATAATATACTTATCAAAAGGTCTTGCGCCGCCCTAGTTTGGATCCTGGATACGCCTATGATGAAGTACAACATGCAAAAAGGAACTATCTATGATCAGTAACATATTTATAGTGCTGGGTAGCAAATTGTCTGCGGTTAATATTTTTCCCAATTTACCCCCCTTCTTCACTAACCTGGTACCGCCTATGGCAAAAAATATGATTTATAACTGTTTTTTATAATGTCTCAATCACATACCATTTCATTTATCAAAAAAACAACATCAAAAAATGGTTTTATTACGCATTTACTTCACCCCCATATTGAGTGACCTGCAAACGCCTATGATTTTTGAATTTTCAAACGTCACCGTCATATATCAATTTCCGATTCAATCTCTATCGATTCCTATTAGTTGTGTTAAAATCGGTCGATAAACATGAAAGCTATGTTGGATCAAAAATACTGCTAATGTTTTTTTTTGTTTTTACCCCCCTGTTGCCCCCCTATCCCAAATTTATATTTTGTATTATTTATAAATGTAGATCGTGTCGAGGGGAACCAAACACCGTTTCATTTTTGAAAATCGGACGGGTAGATCTCGAGATCTCCGGGGGGGCGGAATCCGCCCCCCCCCCTGTTACAAATAGGGGTAGCCAGGAGCCTGTTACAAATAGGGTTAAACAACATCATAAATGCACACATACAAATATAAAGATTTAAAGCCCGGAGAAATGACAAACTGAGCAATTTCATTGACAAACGGAGGGAGCTATTGGATACTGACGGAGGGATACAACTGTGGACATAGCGTGTGCAAGAATCGATTGTTGATCTCTACACAGTATGCTGGTTTGTGCTTCACTGCCGGGGGGGGGGGGGGGGGGGGTCGGTGTCGGTGTATCGCTGCACACGAGTACCGACTCTGCCGCTGCCTGTTCGCAGAGGCAGCAGCGGTGAATAACCAGCCCTGTTGCCCGCCTTTGAGGCCATTTCTGCACTGCATGCAGTACAAATAGGGACACACTGTCCAATGCCACCTTCTCGCCTCACTGTGAGCCTTCCAATGGGAGCTGGAAGGCGCCCCCAGCGCTGCGCCGCTCCTGGGGAGGTCTCCGTGCCGCGTCACTAGGGGTGCGATGTTTGCCTCATGTTTGCCCTGAGGGGCAGTGTATGTGGAGGCAGTGTATGTGTCGCAGTATCGGGCATGTGGTGAAGTGAGCCTGAATTGCTGTGTGAAGTGAGCCTGAAATTATTATCGGGCATGTAGTGAAGTGAGCCTGAGTTGCTGTGCCCTGCAATGCGCTTTTGTTTCAATAATATATTTCAACGATTGTGAAAACAAAACAAAACAAAAACACTCGACACCGCAGCTCTGTCCAGACACTCGACATCGCAGCTCTGCCGAGACACTCGACATCGCAGCTCTGTCCAGACACTCGACATCGCAGCTCTGTCCAGACACTCGACATCGCAGCTCTGCCCAGACACTCGACATCGCAGCTCTGCCGAGACACTCGACATCGCAGCTCTGTCCAGACACTCGACATCGCAGCTCTGCCGAAACACTCGACGTCGCAGCTCTGCCGAGACACTCGACATCGCAACTCTGTCCAGACACTCGACATCGCAGCTCTGTCCAGACACTCGACATCGCAGCTCTGTTCAGACACTCGACATCGCAGCTCTGCCCAGACACTCGACATCGCAGCTCTGCCCAGACACTCGACGTCGCAGCTCTGTCCAGACACTCGACGTCGCAGCTCTGTCCAGACACTCGACATCGCAGCTCATTATGTGCTGTTTCCGCGACCCTGAGCTGACGTGTCACCCTGTAGTGGCTGCGGGGTCACTGGGTACCTTACTGGGGTCGGGTGCGGGCTCTGTGCATAGACAAGCCCCTGATGTGGCCCCTGGTGACTTGGGTCGGGTATGGGGGGAGGGTGATCGTTACATGAGACGGCAGTTGACACAACCGGCCTTGGGGCGGGAATGGGGGGGGGGGGGATCGTTACATGAGACGGCAGTCGACACAGCCGGCCACGGCCCTGCTATTTCAGTGATCGCCGAGCTATTTCAGGTCCAAATCTAGCGAGGCTGCAGTCACGTTCGCCTACCATTTTCGGCGAGCGATGTTAACCCGAGCCGCGCCGGGGGGTCAACGCGGGTCAGGGACAGATCCCTTACTCGAGCCGTGACGGGGGGCGTTTAGACGCCCCCTCATATTTTTCGAGGATAGCGAAAAAACGGCGTCGCGTAGCGCCACCGTTTTTGGCATAGGTGTTGGGGCATCAATTACCCACATAGTGTAAATTTTGTGACCTTAGGTCATCTCAGGTTAGGTCACCAGGCCAGGTCACGTAACCCCACCTCCCAAAAGATTCCGGTCGTACCACAGCCACAGTTTTTGGCCGATCGATTTCGTACTTACAGGATTTCATAAGGTCGTAGGTACCTACAATTAGTTGATATCGTTGTTTATGTCGGTGACCTAAGATCGGGCCAATTTTGTGACCTACCCATCATAAGTCAATGGGGAAATATTCAAATGCTTCCTATTCTGAGGATACGCATGATATCAGCCCAATGCCTTCTGGATCATGTTATCATAGGCCATTATTGACAACCCAGGTGCAATTTTTTGTTCAGTGACCCCTACATGGTCAGCCGAGGTCATCCGAGGTCACCAACACTTTGTTGTCAATAACTTGACAAAATCAAGATATAGAAGTGAAACTGGCACCAATGTGTTAATCTCATCGAGGCACGTCTCCCAATGTGGAACATGACCTAATTGGGTCACCACTTGACCTTGACCTGAGGTCAAATTTATAAGTTGACCTAACCTGATCATCATGCATATGATTCGAGGCGCCTTGCCGAGACAACCACGATGGCGTCAAAATTATTACCCTATCTTAATTAGGTAAACACCCATTTGTGAAAACCATTTTGCTTAAAAATAGCCATTTTGACATTTGATGAGTTATGGATCCTAAACTGTTGACCTGAGCTAAAAAATCTGAGGAAATCAAGTGCGATTACATTTTTGGAAGAGCTTTCTAATGTTTTGTTCCCGTTTGTTCCTAGCTATCATAGTTCCCGATATATTTGGGGGTGTTCGAAGCGAAGTCCTGAAACAGGAAAATCTGACTTTTGATGACCTCTGATGACCTCAATATTGACCTGATAAAGAAAATATCTGAAATAGTTTCTAAATGCTTTTTGACGAGCTTTCGAACGTTATTTTCCGTTTTTGTCTACATCCCATAGAAGCCGAGTTCAAGGAGGGGGTGGGGCATCGAACCCCCCCCCCCCCTCCCCCGCACGGTGAAGATGGCGCCGAGCACCGGCATGGCGTGGGTTAAGCTGAACACTGATTATTCCCACGGGCGCGCTGCACAAGTATAGACAGTTCCACGGCAGCTATTTTTTTAAAAATTAAAGTCGGTCTCCGTGTTCTGTCTAACTGGAGAATGATGCTGGTTTTCGGCTATAATGTGATGAAACAATACATATGTTGCTGTTTCAACTAGATTAAATTGGATTGGCCATGAACTGAATCTGAATCAATGCTTGCAATCTTACAGACGATCAAACTGAAGCATATCAACGACAATTGATTGATCTCATTCAGATATAAAATCAAATTTGTCAATGGTTGGGCACATGAGTGAACTACAGTTATGAATACGATAAGTACAATTATATGAAGTGTGTCGTGTAAGACAGGTCATGTTGAGAGAGCCTTCCTTTGTAATCCGGCGAGTGCCCCCGCACCACAATGAGGCCTTTTCTGGGCCGCGCCCAGCCTGGGAAGATGACACCGCTGCCATTACCTTTGAGGCGCCGCGAAATGTCAGCGGCCCGTTTCCGGCAACCCACGACCATCCCAGTTGACGGCTGGTGGCGTCAGGTTGGCCGGGCGGTGACCGGTTCGGCTGGAGATGTGGGGGCGGGTCAGGGACAGATCCCTGACTCGAGCCGTGACGGGTCGGCCGGGCGGTGACCGGTTCGGCTGGAGATGTGGGGGCAGGACAGGGACAGATCCCTGACTCGAGCCGTGACGGGTCGGCCGGGCGGTGACCGGTTCGGCTGGAGATGTGGGGGCAGGACAGGGACAGATCCCTGACTCGAGCCGTGACGGGTCGGCCGGACGGTGACCGGTTCGGCTGGAGATGTGGGGGCAGGACAGGGACAGATCCCTGACTCGAGCCGTGACGGGTCGGCCGGGCGGTGACCGGTTCGGCTGGAGATGTGGGGGCAGGACAGGGACAGATCCCTGACTCGAGCCGTGACGGGTCGGCCGGGCGGTGACCGGTTCGGCTGGAGATGTGGGGGCAGGACAGGGACAGATCCCTGACTCGAGCCGTGACGGGTCGGCCGGGCGGTGACCGGTTCGGCTGGAGATGTGGGGGCAGGACAGGGACAGATCCCTGACTCGAGACGTGACGGGTCGGCCGGGCGGTGACCGGTTCGGCTGGAGATGTGGGGGCAGGACAGGGACAGATCCCTGACTCGAGCCGTGACGGGTCGGCCGGGCGGTGACCGGTTCGGCTGGAGATGTGGGGGCAGGACAGGGACAGATCCCTGACTCGAGCCGTGACGGGTCGGCCGGGCGGTGACCGGTTCGGCTGGAGATGTGGGGACAGGACAGGGACAGATCCCTGACTCGAGCCGTGACGGGTCGGCCGGGCGGTGACCGGTTCGGCTGGAGATGTGGGGGCAGGACAGGGACAGATCCCTGACTCGAGCCGTGACGGGTCGGCCGGGCGGTGACCGGTTCGGCTGGAGATGTGGGGGCAGGACAGGGACAGATCCCTGACTCGAGCCGTGACGGGTCGGCCGGGCGGTGACCGGTTCGGCTGGAGATGTGGGGGCAGGACAGGGACAGATCCCTGACTCGAGCCGTGACGGGTCGGCCGGGCAGTGACCGGTTCGGCTGGAGATGTGGGGGCGGGTCAGGGACAGATCCCTGACTCGAGCCGTGACGGGTCGGCCGGACGGTGACCGGTTCGGCTGGAGATGTGGGGGCAGGACAGGGACAGATCTCTGACTCGAGCCGTGACGGGTCGGCCGGGCGGTGACCGGTTCGGCTGGAGATGTGGGGGCGGGTCAGGGACAGATCCCTGACTCGAGCCGTGACGGGTCGGCCGGGCGGTGACCGGTTCGGCTGGAGATGTGGGGGCAGGACAGGGACAACTTCCTGACAGCCGTCCAGAGCAACCGTGCAGACCGATCAGTCACACTTACCGTTCAGATTGAACGCCAAGGCGCCCATCAAACACATAACACACGGTCAAGAAGGCGACCATTGTCCAGACTGAGCTTACAACACACGGTCAAGAAGGCGACCATTGGCCAGACTGAGCTTACAACACACGGTCAAGAAGGCGACCATTGGCCAGACTGAGCTTACAACACACGGTCAAGAAGGCGACCATTGACCAGACTGAGCTTACAACACACGGTCAAGAAGGCGACCATTGGCCAGACTGAGCTTACAACACACGGTCAAGAAGGCGACCATTGGCCAGACTGAGCTTACAACACACGGTCAAGAAGGCGCCAATTGGCCAGACTGAGCTTACAACACACGGTCAAGAAGGCGCCAATTGGCCAGACTGAGCTTACAACACACGGTCAAGAAGGCGCCAATTGGCCAGACTGAGCTTACAACACACGGTCAAGAAGACGACCATTGACCAGACTGAGCTTACAACACACGGTCAAGAAGGCGACCATTGGCCAGACTGAGCTTACAACACACGGTCAAGAAGGCGACCATTGTCCAGGCCGAGCTTAAAACACACGGTCAAGAAGGCGACCATTGTCCAGGCCGAGCTTTAAACACACGGTCAAGAAGGTCCAGACCGACCTCCAAAGGGTGCCCTCAGCTCAGGTGACGGTACCCAGCTGAATACATGGAGCGTATGCGGAGGGCCAGACCGGGTATTGTGGTATGTCGTCTCCGGACAGATCGTCAGCCTCCCGGTGACGTCAGAAGCAGCCGCGCGTCACAGCGCGTCAATACGCTGCCGTCGGACTGACGGCTGAACATGAAATCAAACTAGCCGACATGAAATGCTATACTGGTCTGCCGTCTGACGCCGTGGGCAGAGAATCGGGTGATGCAGCAGCACGCTATTCTCCCTGATAACTTTCACGGACAGACTGAGTACGAGTTGGCAACTTTGAACGCGGTGCATATTTCGAGCATAAACATGATGCATATGATAGGGACCAAATACTCGTGTGCTCATTGTTTCCATGTAGAGCCTTTGGACAGTATTGAACACAACGCTTATTTCGAAAAGAAGCTTTCTTCCCATGAGGTCTCGGCTGACGAGGAGCCTCACTGAATGGTACCTTGCACTGACTGCAAACTAGCCATATCCAGTTTAACCAGGGACTTTTCCTAGGCCTGATTCCGACGTCAGGGGACTCGGTGACTGATCGGAGACCCGTCATGCCGGGCAGCAGTCTGTGTGGAGGGCTGGCTGGCCTCTGCCCACGGTGTGGAGGGCTGTGTGGAGTCCGTTACTGTGCTGTGGGCTGGCTGGCCTCTGTCCACGGTGTGGAGGGCTGTGTGGAGGCCGTTACTGTGCTGTGGGCTGGCTGGCCTCTGCCCACGGTGTGGAGGGCTGTGTGGAGTCCGTTACTGTGCTGTGGGCTGGCTGGCCTCTGCCCACGGTGTGGAGGGCTGTGTGGAGGCCGTTACTGTGCTGTGGGCTGGCTGGCCTCTGCCCACGGTGTGGAGGGCTGTGTGGATGCCGTTACTGTGCTGTGGGCTGGCTGGCCTCTGCACACGGTGTGGAGGGCTGTGTGGAGGCCGTTACTGTGCTGTGGGCTGGCTGGCCTCTGCCCACGGTGTGGAGGGCTGTGTGGAGTCCGTTACTGTGCTGTGGGCTGGCTGGCCTCTGCCCACGGTGTGGAGGGCTGTGTGGAGGCCGTTACTGTGCTGTGGGCTGGCTGGCCTCTGCCCACGGTGTGGAGGGCTGTGTGGATGCCGTGACTGTGCTGTGGGCTGGCTGGCCTCTGCCCACGGTGTGGAGGGCTGTGTGGAGGCCGTTACTGTGCTGTGGGCTGGCTGGCCTCTGCCCACGGTGTGGAGGGCTGTGTGGATGCCGTTACTGTGCTGTGGGCTGGCTGGCCTCTGCCCACGGTGTGGAGGGCTGTGTGGAGTCCGTTACTGTGCTGTGGGCTGGCTGGCCTCTGCCCACGGTGTGGAGGGCTGTGTGGAGTCCGTTACTGTGCTGTGGGCTGGCTGGCCTCTGCCCACGGTGTGGAGGGCTGTGTGGAGGCCGTTACTGTGCTGTGGGCTGGCTGGCCTCTGCCCACGGTGTGGAGGGCTGTGTGGAGGCCGTTACTGTGCTGTGGGCTGGCTGGCTTCTGCCCACGGTGTGGAGGGCTGTGTGGAGGCCGTTACTGTGCTGTGGGCTGGCTGGCCTCTGCCCACGGTGTGGAGGGCTGTGTGGAGGCCGTTACTGTGCTGTGGGCTGGCTGGCCAGAGGTCCCGTGCAGCCTCCTTCCGCCGTGTGACGTCACTAGTCACTGCAAACCAGCCGCCCTCAGCGTCAACATGGCTGATGTCATCAGTGATATGCAGCGCGATGCTGTCGTGTCTCCAGCTCCTCGAAAGGTCAGGGCCTGGGTACAGCTGGCCGGCAGCTCCTCGAAAGGTCAGGGCCGGACTCGTGCTCCGGGCCGGCAGATTGAGCCTCAGCTGTGGTCAACTCACGCCGATCAAGTCTCTATTTATAGAGTCCGCCGCGGTCAGCACTGCCTCGCTCACGGGTCGATATGGCTTCTGATGGTGATCGGCAGCCGTCCTGCAGACTCGATTTGTTCAGCGTGACATCTTGTTGCTGTGGTTCTGCTCGCCCCGTCTGCAGAAGGCCGGGGTTCACCGAGTTCGCCTCGGCTGCGCCGCTGTAAGCCGGCGTTCGATCACCGCTCTGCACGTCTGTATGCTGCAGTGGAGTGCTGATAAAGCTATGGTAAACAGCGCTTATCTGACGCTGACAAGGCGGCCCCCTTCCGCCGGGCAGCTGCTTCAAAATAGCTCAGCTCCATGCCGGAGAGCATATCCCGCTGAAGTGAAAAGATTCATATATATACAAAGTGGCGACTCATCAACGTGACAATGCTGCAAGTGTTGAATGGCTGACTGACCGATGGACTGGCCGACTTACTGACTGACCGACTCATGGTTGACCGCTTGGTGGGGATCGACTGACCGATTGACTGACTAACTGGCTGACTGACTGACCTACTGAGCTTGTCAACCGCGCAGCGATCATTCTCTTCCTCGGTCTTGTCATTGCAGTCAATCAAAGGTCCATTCATATTCATCTTTCAGTGTCCGTCCCCTTTGCGGTTGCAGCCCCGCGGGACGGGTGGCTGTGGCTCATGTTCGAACCACAAAATCGCTGCACACGACCCGGGTGTTAACTCCTGTTACAGGGATTAATTTGTACATTTACTCATGCATGGGGATTAGGGTGCAATTGTTGAGGCTTCGCTATACCCATGGGAGACACCTGTGTGGTGTGTCAGTGCCGACCACCATCGCATAGTGTGTTCCATACCCACAGTTCAGGTGTTCACGGACACCTGCCCGCGGTGTTGATGTCCCATGCGCCTGCATCGTTGTCCGCTCGCCGCCAGCTGAGGTGTTCATATACACCAACAGCATTCCGCCCGGCTGGTTTGTAGTTGCAGCACCTGCATCGTGTGTCCGCTCACCGCCAGCTCAGGTGTTCATCCACACCTCCCACTTACACCCCGGTGAGGTGTAGGTGCAGGCGATGCGCGCATGCGCCATGCAAACACTTTTCAAACCACACGGTCGCGCAGAAGTTGCCGCGTCAGTGTTGTGAGTGGTGCGTCGAACCGTTGTCAGTGTTCAAGTTAAAGAGAATGTTTCACCTTTGTATTACTTTTGAACTGAGATAGCCATTATCTTTGGCCGTTATTCAAATGTCGAAAACACTAAGGTCATTTCCCCAAAACTTAGCCGTTTTTAAGCAATTTAATTTCCCATTTGCAAAATGGGGTCTGGGTTAGTGCCGCCGCTGATTGGCTGACAGGCACTTTTTTTAAAAATCAAGTACATGTACTTGCAATCAGCACGGTACACACACACTGCACACTGCACACACTGCACACTACCACACTATCCCTCTACTAGGCACTTATGTGTGTGGCCCGTCTGGCCAAGCCGGGACGGTGCCAGTAGCATCGGCAAACCGTCCCGGCTCCGGGGAGGTCTGGGGGTTACTTTCCCGACCGGGGAGGGCTGGAGGATACCGCCCCGGCGCTCCAGACGGGCCGCCGCCCCCGCCCGCACCGCCTCACGTTACACGCGTTCGTTTCGCGAGGCGGTGCGCCCCTGTCCACCAGCCGAGCGTCCGAAACGTCGGCAATAAGCATGCCGGCGTCCCGGACGACCGGCGGGCCGAGCGACCCTGCAACTCGTGCCAGGGCCGGTCCCGGGTTAGCCCGGATGGGTTATGGGCGGGGGCCATATGCGTAACTGTATTTGATCAGTTCATTCTTCTTCTCTTTGTTTGATGAGAAAACTAAATAACAATAATACAAAACACTATGCAACAAAACGTGTTAGACCTACGCTACGCAGATGACACTGCCATAGTCGCATGATCCCATTTATTTTTAAATTCTCTTTGATCATCCTTGCACAGCGCAACCATATGCTCCAGTTCACGATCAGCCCGGAGCCACCTGATAACCTCATTGAAGCTCAAATACTCCCTTTTTGCAATAATCATCTTAGCGACTACAATTACATGATTTACAAAAGTTGATGTCCCGAGGCCTAGAAGCACAGTCTTGGCACTAAAGTCCGACCCCATATCCAGAATATGATTCGTTACAAGCCAGACTTTAATTGTTTTCCAAAAAGTCTGCACAAAATGGCAATGCCAAAATTTATGCTCGATATTATCTTCTTTCCCCCCCCCCCCTGATACCGATTGCAATTGCTAGATTCCGCCACTCCTATCCGATACAGCAAACGTTGAGTAACATGTGTCCTGGTAATAATTTTATACTGAATACTACGATCCCGCATTGAACTTGTTGCTAGTATATTATTCCAATACACATCATTCCATGCAACATTCATGAACGTTTCGTTCCACTTGCTTTCCCATTTATGTGTATGTTCTCTGTGTATTTGGTTCTCTATCATTTTCCGATAAATATGTTTAACTCCATGTGTTTGCGAAAGTATGAACGCTAAAGACGGGTCTATCAGAGGTCCAAATAATTTAGTATTGTTTGCTATCCTCCAACTCCTGGGAAGACTAGACACCAGACAATCGTAATCAAATTGCACACCTGCTATCCCGTATTAAAGTTTCGCCTCTATAAACGACATAATATTGTCATCAGTGTTCAGCAAATCATTAACAAATTGAAGCCCTTTAGAATGCCACGAGTTTAACCTACTGGTGTAATATTTACTGTAGTCAGAATACCACAGGCTGCATGATGCCATCTCATCCAGGTTATATTCGCCGTAAGCTACTTTAAAATCAGCCACTGCTTCGACCACATCACTCCAAAAACGATTAAAGTGTATGTTTCTGCCAAAGTTTCTCAGAGATCCTTGCATTTCTATCCCATATACACTCTCCCCGACTTATTTGGCATTCAAAGAGTTTAGTCCACTGGTTGTCTGATTGCAACTGCCGTCTAACCCATGATTTAATGATTTGACATGATTCAATGATATAATATAATGATAATGATAATGATATATATATATAGATAATGACATGATTCAATGATTTAAGATATAAGTGGATGTCCATCATACCGGCTCCCCCATTTTCTACCGGCTGTACAAGGCTCTTTCTGCTTATTTTGTCTCGTTTTCCGCTCCAGACAAACTTGAAAAAATAGCGTTTAGTGCTTGCATAAATTCAAGCGGCGGATTGGGCAAGGCCGAGAAAAGATGTGTCAGTTTGGGTAAGAGCAAACTGTTAATCACACAGATTTTCCCATAAATGGTGAGGTGCCGTCGCTGCCAAGTTTTGATCTCCGCTTTCATTTCGTCTAGTTTATTCTTAAAATTATGTTTACACATATTCTGGAAATTGTTTTCAAAAATAATTCCCCGAACTTTCATCTGCTTGGTCCACTGAATCGGTAGTTCCTCACATACTTGCGGTCTATGTTCTACCTCATGCCCTACCCACATTGCCTGCGTGTTTGCTATGTTCGGACGCAGTCCGGAGAACTTCGCAAAGATTCCCAGGTCGTGAAAAAGACGCCTGCAACTATTTACCGAACCATCCATGAAGACAAGCGTGTCATCCGCGTAGCACGATACTTTATTTTCCACTCCATCTATTGTGATTCCTTTGATATTTTTGTTTTGCCTCACTTGTGCAGCTAAGCACTCAATAGCCAACAGAAATATGTAGGGACTTACTGGGTCCCCCTGCCTACAAGACCTGAACAGCTTTATTTTGTCAGATAAATGACCATTATATAGAATTCTGGCGTATGTTCCCTCGTTCATCAAGTTGAACCATCGTATGATTTCCGATGGTAAATTGTACTTAGCTAGGGCGGCGTTAATGAATTTCCAGCTAACTGTATTAAACGCCCCCTCGATGTCCAGGCTCAAAAAGACGCCGGAGCTTCTATCATCTTTCAGGTATGTCATTATATCACTCGTCAATCGCTTATTATCGCCAATGAATCGACCTTTGATAAGGCTGACAGCCACTTTGTCAGCCAATCCCACCTTGTCAGCCAATCAGCGGCGGTCTATAGCTCAATAATGACGTCATCCTCCCAAATGTAATACCTTAATTTGTATAAAGTTAAGTGACTTTTCGATATAAAAAAGATCACCATCGTTTTCAGCAGCACTTACTTCATATTTTCTACTACAACCAGCGTATATTTGACAACTTTCAGAAAGGCGAAACATTCCCTTTAACGTAAAGTTGCGGAAGGCTGCCAATCGTGTGTCGTGATCGGAGTGCAGTACCTAATTGTGAGCTCTCTCTGTGTGTGTGTGTGTGTGTGTGTGTGTGTGTGTGTGTGTGTGTGTGTGTGTGTGTGTGTGTGTCTGTGTGTCTGTGTGTCTGTGTGTCTGTGTGTCTGTGTGTCTGTGTGCCTGTGTGTCTGTGTGTCTGTGTGTCTGTGTGTCTGTGTGTCTGTGTGTCTGTGTGTCTGTGTGTCTGTGTGTCTGTGTGTCTGTGTGTCTGTGTGTCTGTGTGTCTGTGTGTCTGTGTGTCTGTGTGTCTGTGTGTATGTGTGTCTGTGTGTCTGTGTGTCTGTGTGTCTGTGTGTCTGTGTGTCTGTGTGTCTGTGTGTCTGTGTGTCTGTGTGTCTGTGTGTCTGTGTGTCTGTGTGTCTGTGTGTCTGTGTGTCTGTGTGTCTGTGTGTCTGTGTGTCTGTGTGTCTGTGTGTCTGTGTGTCTGTGTGTCTGTGTGTCTGTGTGTGTGTGTGTGTGTGTGTGTGTGTGTGTGTGTGTGTGTGTGTGTGTGTGTGTGTGTGTGTGTGTGTGTGTGTGTGTGTGTGTGTGTGTGTGTGTGTGTGTGTGTGTGTGTGTAGGTGTGTGTAGGTGTGTGTAGGTGTGTGTAGGTGTGTGTAGGTGTGTGTAGGTGTGTGTAGGTGTGTGTAGGTGTGTGTAGGTGTGTGTAGGTGTGTGTAGGTGTGTGTAGGTGTGTGTAGGTGTGTGTAGGTGTGTGTAGGTGTGTGTAGGTGTGTGTAGGTGTGTGTAGGTGTGTGTAGGTGTGTGTAGGTGTGTGTAGGTGTGTGTAGGTGTGTGTAGGTGTGTGTAGGTGTGTGTAGGTGTGTGTAGGTGTGTGTAGGTGTGTGTAGGTGTGTGTAGGTGTGTGTAGGTGTGTGTAGGTGTGTGTAGGTGTGTGTAGGTGTGTGTAGGTGTGTGTAGGTGTGTGTAGGTGTGTGTAGGTGTGTGTAGGTGTGTGTAGGTGTGTGTAGGTGTGTGTAGGTGTGTGTAGGTGTGTGTAGGTGTGTGTAGGTGTGTGTAGGTGTGTGTAGGTGTGTGTAGGTGTGTGTAGGTGTGTGTAGGTGTGTGTAGGTGTGTGTAGGTGTGTGTAGGTGTGTGTAGGTGTGTGTAGGTGTGTGTAGGTGTGTGTAGGTGTGTGTAGGTGTGTGTAGGTGTGTGTAGGTGTGTGTAGGTGTGTGTAGGTGTGTGTAGGTGTGTGTAGGTGTGTGTAGGTGTGTGTAGGTGTGTGTAGGTGTGTGTAGGTGTGTGTAGGTGTGTGTAGGTGTGTGTAGGTGTGTGTAGGTGTGTGTAGGTGTGTGTAGGTGTGTGTAGGTGTGTGTAGGTGTGTGTAGGTGTGTGTAGGTGTGTGTAGGTGTGTAGGTGTGTAGGTGTGTGTAGGTGTGTGTAGGTGTGTGTAGGTGTGTGTAGGTGTGTGTAGGTGTGTGTAGGTGTGTGTAGGTGTGTGTAGGTGTGTGTAGGTGTGTGTAGGTGTGTGTAGGTGTGTGTAGGTGTGTGTAGGTGTGTGTAGGTGTGTGTAGGTGTGTGTAGGTGTGTGTAGGTGTGTGTAGGTGTGTGTAGGTGTGTGTAGGTGTGTGTAGGTGTGTGTAGGTGTGTGTAGGTGTGTGTAGGTGTGTGTAGGTGTGTGTAGGTGTGTGTAGGTGTGTGTAGGTGTGTGTAGGTGTGTGTAGGTGTGTGTAGGGTGTAGTGTGTGTAGGTGTGTGTAGGTGTGTGTAGGTGTGTGTAGGTGTGTGTAGGTGTGTGTAGGTGTGTGTAGGTGTGTGTAGGTGTGTGTAGGGTGTGTAGGTGTGTGTAGGTGTGTGTAGGTGTGTGTAGGTGTGTGTAGGTGTGTGTAGGTGTGTGTAGGTGTGTGTAGGTGTGTGTAGGTGTGTGTAGGTGTGTGTCGGTGTGTGTCTGTGTGTCTGTGTGTCTGTGTGTCTGTGTGTCTGTGTGTCTGTGTGTCTGTGTGTCTGTGTGTCTGTGTGTCTGTGTGTCTGTGTGTCTGTGTGTCTGTGTGTCTGTGTGTCTGTGTGTCTGTGTGTCTGTGTGTCTGTGTGTCTGTGTGTCTGTGTGTCTGTGTGTCTGTGTGTCTGTGTGTCTGTGTGTCTGTGTGTCTGTGTGTCTGTGTGTCTGTGTGTCTGTGTGTCTGTGTGTCTGTGTGTCTGTGTGTCTGTGTGTCTGTGTGTCTGTGTGTCTGTGTGTCTGTGTGTCTGTGTGTCTGTGTGTCTGTGTGTCTGTGTGTCTGTGTGTCTGTGTGTCTGTGTGTCTGTGTGTCTGTGTGTCTGTGTGCCTGTGTGCCTGTGTGCCTGTGTGTCTGTGTGTCTGTGTGTCTGTGTGTCTGTGTGTCTGTGTGTCTGTGTGTCTGTGTGTCTGTGTGTCTGTGTGTCTGTGTGTCTGTGTGTCTGTGTGTCTGTGTGTCTGTGTGTCTGTGTGTCTGTGTGTCTGTGTGTCTGTGTGTCTGTGTGTCTGTGTGTCTGTGTGTCTGTGTGTGCGGGTGCGGGTGCGGGTGCGGGTGCGGGTGCGGGTGCGTGTGCGTGTGCGTGTGCGTGTGCGTGTGCGTGTGCGTGTGCGTGTGCGTGTGCGTGTGCGTGTGCGTGTGCGTGGGCGTGGGCGTGGGCGTGGGCGTGGGCGCGGGCGCGGGCGCGGGCGCGGGCGCGGGCGCGGGCGCGGGCGCGGGCGCGGGCGCGTGCGCGTGCGCGTGCGTGTGCGTGGGTTAACTCAGGTTACTTTTATGGAAACCCAGACACCCAAATAATTTATCCCTATTAGACCAATCATTTTGCATGGATTCCCACGCCAGCTTACAATGTAGCTATACAGCTGAACTCTATTATTTCACCTTGCATACCGAAAACTTATTCCCTGAGATCGTCTGAAGAATTCATAGAAATACTCAGAGTACGGGAGAGGCATGGCACCCTGGCATCTCTTGACGCATCTTCACTCTTTACGAATGTCCCTGTCGATCAGACGATTGATATGCTTCTTGAGAACGTGTACCCTCATGCGTCTATCCCGGCGCCACGTGTACCTAGAGCAAGAGCTAACTCAAACGTCTCTTTGAGATATGCACAAAAGACACTCCTTCCTTTTGCACCCAGACTTGCACCCAGAGCGCAAACTTTGCTGACAGATCGATGGGGTGGCAATGACCCTTGGGGTGTCATTTGCGGAAACGTATATGGCCCAGCTAGAATCACTGACCTTAGAGAGCGTAGAAGAAGAAACCTTTCACGTACTGCCGGTACACTGATGACATATTTGATGATATTGTTGACGAGGAACAACTCCTGTGCCTCAAATCCGAACTTGAAGACAAATCAATTATCAAATTCACGTTCGAAATGTCAGTAAACTACCGAATTCCATTTCTAGATGTAACAGTTGATGCTTCAAATAAAACAATCGCTACCTCGGTTTACAGGAAACCCACTGATATTGGTAGATGTCTGAAAGGGATTATACGGGTTTCCGTCCTGAAAGTAAATGCACTCTTTTGCAGTTGTATGAGCTTTAAACACGTTTAAGACATATAACAGGGACCTCAATGCTCATTTAGTCCATTATTTCAGAAATTATCGGCGTTAAAACTTGGGCGTTTTTCGAGACTTGTATCAGATAACGAGTACTTGATCGGCACTACTGACCACTTTTATCTTAAGCTCAATTTGAGAGTTTTGAATTATCTGCAAGTCCTGCACTGGATCACAAAATTATTATGCAATTCAAAACTGACGGGACTTTGTATTACCACACACTGTTCGTTGAGGTTTTGTGTTTTTGTGGTTTTCTTTTCTCTAGCCAGTCTGGCTTTTCTCAGCGTTGAGAGTTTGGAGGTGTCATATTAATTTGTTGGCATGAAAATTCATGAAAAATATATAATTTTATGGGAAAACTAGGTAACTGCTGCTGTCGTTGGAACAAAACAAGTTTATTTTATTTCAAATATTACTTATTTTACCGGAAATATGCCATACGTGAGGTATTTTTATTAGCATAAAAGAGATGACTGGCTCTGCCTCAGCCGGTCCTGCAGAAAATACGCAGTGGCATCACCGCGCACTTTGGAATGTCCTTACGTGCAGAAGTCATTTCCAGCAAAATGTGGCTACCGTGGGACTTCTACCACCTATATAAGTACGTTTTACTATCTAACTCAATTATTCTGGGAAAAACCCGTATAATCTCTTTAACCCGCGAGTTACTGGGGTATATTTCATAACGCGACTTACTGGGGGGGGGGGGGGGGGCTATTTTTTGCCCCCCCCCCTCTGATCTCCGGAACTACTGGACCCCCCCTCTGATCTCCGGAACTACTGGACCGAATGTAAAAATTCAAACGGCATTCGATAGCCCTTGGAAATTTATCGAGGGAAACATAATATTGTTGACCTCCGCGTCACCGATGACGTCACAGGTCAGGTTAAGTACAAAATGTTTGACCGTGTCAAAAGGTCTCTATGGATGGAATTGTCGCGCAAAATTGCGATATTAAACGCATAAGCCGTTGATAAATCGGTATGATTCGTGTGTCTGACACTTCTAAGTACCTTTCTAAGCTGTTTATGACCTTGGGTCAAGTCAAGGTCATCCGAGGTCACGAGGCCAAACTGCAGATTACGGTCATTAGGCGTTGTAACACATGTATATGGGTTTGTTCTTCGTCTAGAACGCGAAAAATGACCTTAGAACATTGTTTGTTCCACATAAATAGAAGTAAAAAGCAAAAATCGAAATGCGTTTTTTTGTCATAGTAATGCTGTGAGAAGTGGTCGATTTTTGTCATTTAAAGGTCATAACTCGGTCATTTTTAAAGATATCGACTTTAAATTTGGTACACATATTCACCGCATACGTCGCGATCACATGTATTCCGGTTTTTGGATAATTCTGATTTTTTCTTGAAAAACTTGTAAAAACAAAAAAAAATGTCTTTGGATTTCTCAAAATTTTGAATTTAAAAAAAACTCAAAAATCCGAGATTGCAGTTTGATAGCCCGGTCTATTGGCTGTAATTTGATTTAATACAATTTAGTTTATCTCAAATATTGTACCTTTGACAGCGTTTTCCGCAAACCATTATTTTGCAACAAAAACCGAAGAACATGACGTCACTCTGACGTCATTCCCGGTTGACCTATCATAGCCTTATATTTTTAATTTTGTCAACATGTGTAGAATTGATGTGAGAGAAATTACTGCAAGTTTGGTGACGATACCGGTGTTCATTTAGGAGTTATTGCAAAATAACGGGAGGGGGGCAAAAAATAGCCCCCCCCAGTAACTCGCGGGTTAACGGCTTGAGCGAGAGCCCAGATAAATACAAAGAAAGTGTAATTCGTGGATATATACACCGGGCACTGACA
>JAXIVJ010010045.1:0-48804 GCA_036785665.1 Chirona hameri
AAGGATCAGGGTTCGCGCCACCAGACCGTACGCTAGTTGAGATGCATGTTTAGTATCTATACTTACGTGTGGACATACCCAGTCCACGTTTACAAGTTGCATCACAGCTAGCGTACGGTGTGCCAGCGAACCCTGATCGTTATCAGGACTCGAAGGGGCTGACCACAACGGACGGTAGTAACTTGAGTCGATTGATTGAGTTGATACAAGTGTGATTGAGACATGTTGGATGCAGGACTATTGTCCTCCATTCCCTGTCCCTGCCTCCCTTTGTAACGCCCCCCCCCCCCCAGCCGACTAACTGGGTGGGTTCACATGTTGCTGACCTATATCGGGCGATTTACTCAAACAACGAGTTTCGTGCTTTTCTGTCATGTGACCAGTGTGGCTTTACCAGGACTTTGTGTTTGCTAGTGTTGTGCGTCAAATTTGCCTTTGTTGAAGCTCCCACGCCAAATCCCTCCAGGCGCCACCTAAAAGACATGCGATATGATCTGAGCACCTCCAAGGCGTGAAATGACATACACTAGAATCCGCCCATAGAAATTGCACTAGAATCGCCCAATCCCCAACCACTGACGGCGGTTTGCTTGTCGTTGCGTCCTGCCAGGAGGAGGAGGAGGAAGGTGACCTGATCGACCCGCATGATACTCTGCGCGAGGAGTGCACGCGATAAGGGCGACAGCGCCCAAGCTGCCGTGCCAAAGTTCGAGGAGTGCGAGGAGCGCGTCAACAGCCGGAGTAAGACAGAGGAGGACGTGCGTCCGAGGAGCTGCTCGACCTACCTCACGCCGTCGACCACTGCGTAAGTGTGCCACTCGCCTGCGGGATGAGGGACTGGAATCTGCATATTGTGCTACTCTGACGTATTGTGGGTTTGTTTTAGGATGGAGATTGGGATGATAAATTACAAATGAGATGAGGAAACTGGTCATTTCCATTTCTAAGATACTAAAGATGATGGTTGTTGTGATGCGCTGTGATGTATGAACTACATTACACATGTTTGTGTCGTTCAGAAGGCTGCGAGTCAAAATGTAAAATATTTGTTACTCTGTTTGATTTTGCCGTCTCATCCATACAATGTACTGCTTTCATGGTGGTCTATAAATAAAATATCTTCAAACCTGGCTGTGTTGAGTACCCAGCCAGACAATCGTTCGTACAAAGTTGGACGTTTGATATTTGGTACAAACTTTGGTAGAACCTTAAGGCTATATAGACAACAGTGCTGTCTCGTTCCTACGTCCACCAATTCCTCACTAGATCTAGGTTTTAACCACATGTTTTTAGTATACTCCCAGTGCATCCAACTTACATGTATCAATTATATTATTACAAAAACAGGCGAAATGCCTTGAATTCGAAGAGTGAAATAATACAAAATTATATTTCCATTTGATTTGAATTGTTGCAAATAGTGAGACAGACATTGAAATATTTCAAACATTATAGTTCCATACTAAAAATCAACCATTGTTGCAGTTGTTGGATTTAGTTGAGTCGCGGTGGTTGCCATGTAACAAAAGCCTGCATGGCACCTCCGCTTCCCCGCGGGTGCGCTGATTGGCGGTATTGCCGCACGTCAATAAAGGCGAAATCTGATGTTATTTACCGTCAGATAAGCCTGAAAGCACGCCTATTGGCAGGCGTGCAGGGTTCCATAAAAACAATTCCTTGGACAAAAATTGACTCAAACTGCCCCACCGTTGTGAAGTTGTCCGAATTCACACTTAACTGTATGTCCTACCAGTCAGGGAGGTCAGCTGAACATTGTTCGTGGACTGTTTTTTCTCCGTAAAAATTGCTTATCTTTGGAAAAGATATTCCGACTTTTAGTTTAAGCGGAAAGTTGGGTTGGTGACGTCATATGATTTGTTTTACTAATCGGGGAAATCCTTTGTTCCTGCAAAATGTATGGGACATTATTTTTTGTCGACATCTATTGCACAGAAAAGCGAACCACCCGGTGTCTAGACTGGCTTATGATTGCGAACCACCCGGGATCGGAAATGAAAGACGAACATATTCCCAGGCTGACCTTAAAACAAGTCGACTGCTATTACCAGTTGGGTACAGAGACGACGCTGTCGGTTTAGCAGAGACCCTATTCAAATACACATGGGCTTATTTTTTTTTACAGATATAAAAACAAACTCGAATATATTTTTGATTAGATCATTGTGTTGTTTTAAAACTGCTACCATACTTAATTGCAATATGCCAAGCATCAAAATGGCTATCTCAACTCAAATTTAATGTTAAGGTGGAATAGTCCCTTTAGCCCTCGCCCTACGTGGGGTGGGGGAGGGGGCTGACAGGCCCCACTGAGGTTTTTATTGAATAACTTTTTTACACATGCGGCGCAATCTTGCTAAATTTTCGGTAGCTTGAGTTTACAGCAATTATACGTATGCTGTTAAAATTTAATTGAAATTGGTTAAGTAGTTTGGGAGATAATCATGTTTTGATGACGTCATGTTGGTAGGGAAAACGATAATATTTGAAAATGGTAGAGAACAGAGTTTAAGGAAAAATATGGCAAACGCAATTCTTCAAAGATACAACATTGTCTTAAAATTGGCAATCTCGGGATTTTTTGTTTGTTTTTGACCCCCTAAAATTGAGAAAAGAAATTTTTGGGGGAAAATCCCCAACAAAATCAAAATTTTCGAAGGATGTTAGGGGAAAACCGGAATATATTTGAGAGAACTGAGTATGGACAATACCATGACCAAATATCAAAGCAATATCTTCATTTTTGACTGAGTGATGGCTCCCCAAGTGTAAGAAACTGATGACATACATTTTTTTAATTACTTTTTTTGGACAAAATACGAACAAATAATTACCATTCTCTGTATTCGGAGCCAAACTTGGTCTAGAAACATGCCTTTATTATTACATTTATTCAATTTTCTCATTTTCGAGGTTTTCTGAAGAGCAAAATCGTTCTGGACGAGGTAAATCCGAGGTCATTCACTTGACCTGGAAGGTCTGCCCGTTGACCTGAAACCTAAACATCGCATACTGTTAGATTCCTCTAATGACAAGCAACTGCTGGTTCTTACTGCATTGCTCTAAGTTGCTTGGTTTGGAAGTTAAACAGGGGGGGCTGTCAGCCCCCCTCCCCCCCCCCCCCCCCCCCCACCGTAGGTGAAGGTGAAAAAAGCTCCCGTAGGGCGAGGGTTAAGGGAATTAGTCCCACCTTTAGCATATGGTTTTGAACTAAGATACCAGATTTGTAGAGCAGATCGAAAAATGGGTTGTGTGAACAAATTGGCTCTCTACGTTAACCCTATTAGTGGCAGGGGGGGGGGGGGGGGTTTCTGCCCACCCCTTCAGATTTATCGCAGATATCTCCTGAACGGCTAGAAGCAGAACCATGGAAATTTTAGGACTTTTCCAACAGTTGAATTCCGCATATGGAGTCAAAATTTTGAGTTCCTAACCTTAACAGAGGCAGTTCCAGGGCCCGTTTTTTTTTTTTCGGCGACATTTGGCGATAATACGAAGATGCGAACTTCACGGCTTCTTCCTAACTGCCTGAAGTATAAAGGAGTTGCATAGGTTTACAGTGATTGAAGCAAGTGCAAATTAGTTGATTTTAGTGAACTATAATAAATATTGCACAGCAGAGGCGGTTTCAGGGACTTGAAAGGGGGGAGGTTTACAGGAAGTTTTTTATATTTTGCCTCCCTTTTTCGCTTAAACCTGCACCGCCTATTATGGATGCATGGCATGCTTTATAACTGTTGTGTCGATGTCACAATAGCGCACCATTTCATTTAATCGAAAAAGAAGAAAAAGACTAACTCAATAAGGCATTTATTTTACCCAAAATTTAGTCACCTTCGAAAACGCATATGATTTTTGAATTTTCAAAAGTCACCATCATATATGAATCATCCCCAATTAAATCTCTGTCGATCCCCATTAGTTGCGTTTAAAATCGGTTGATAAACATGACAGCTGTGTTGGATCACAAATACCTCTAATATTTGTAGTTTTTTGCCCCCCCTGTTGCCCCCCTATAAAACATTTCATTTTATGTATTTGTCAGAAATGTAGATCGTGTTGGGAATCAAACGCCGTTTGATTGTGAAAATCGGACTGGTAGATCTCGAGATCTCCGGGGGGGGGGGGGAATCCGCCCCCCCCCCCCCCCCCCCGCCACTAATAGGGGGTTAGCCAGGAGGCTGCCACTAATAGGGTTAAAGGGACACTGTCGCTTTGAAGTAAAATTTGATATGTTAAAGAGCAATCGCATCTGATTAACATTATGAAGTCAGTTTTTTTTCGAAATTCGCGCCCAGTCGCTCAATATCATCGTTCAAAGTTCGGGTTTCTTCCAGCCAATGACCTCGGACGGGTGCTCACCTCTACGCACCCAAAATCAATTAATTGCAGCGTATTCGTTTCATGTAGTTAACAGGAACCACAATGTATAAGTGCTTTGCCGCCTCATCCAATGGTTGCCATAGCGTCAGCTGACGGTTGTTCAGATGCAGTTAACTGGAACAAACGCTCCATAATCCATATATGTAGTGGTGTGTAGAAATGGTAAACAGTTTTTAGATTCTTGTGAAAAATGAAATAAATCATTGTTTTTGTTTTGTATTTGCGCTGCTTGGGGAAAGCCTTTGCGGACGATGAAAAATCATAAGTAGTCCTTAGGACTTGTTTAAGCCTGTTTTTGCTATATCATCCGATATAGGCACATCCGATTTAGTATTTTTCGGCACAGGACTAGTGGGCCCCTTTTAGAAGAAGTTTCATTTCCCGAAACTTGTTTCGGGTCCTCGCAACGGTTGTTTACGTTACAAGCAGCCCTGCGTATATATTTATATATGCCTACAGTCTGTCGTTATTGTGTGCAATAGTTTCCATATCTAAGCTACCATATGCATGACGTCATAATTGCCATGAAGTTTTTTTATGGCCATGAAGGAGAAAAGAGAAACATGCCCATTTTTCGACGGATATGACTACTATCGGTCCAAAACAAATGCCCATATTAGTTTTTTCAGCTCGAAATACCCCGTATAGCCAAATTTCAAGACAACTTTCAAGGCGACTTATTCTGCGTCCAAAGGAAGAAAATCGTAAGCGCGACTTTGGGCAAAATTGAGTTATTGGTATCATTCGATTCGTCATGTCCAACTGCATCGGAATTTGCTAACCAAAAATACGTATACAAATTTGCAAAAAAGTGATTGCAAAAACATTTTCCCCAAAGACGTATGTACATCTGGAAAATTTATGACTGGAGGAAGAGAGACGTATCTCCAGCCGGAAAGGCGTATGTCAACGAAAACTCAGCAGTGACCACTGTCAATGGCCGTAAGTCTGCACTTACGTTTATTTACCGCCATGATTTGACATGATACCGCTTTATGCAACAACGGAAGAAGAAACGTATGGTGAAGATTGCGCTTCTCTTCCTATGGTCACCATCAACAAAAGTGCAGATACGCTTTTAAAGGGACTATCCCACCTTAACATTATATTTGATTGAGATAGCATTTTGATGGCTTGGCATTGAAATATGGTAACAGTTTAAACAACCACAATGATCTAATAAAAAAGATATTCGAGTTTTATTTTGACATCTGTAAAAAATAGGCCCATGTGTATTTGAATAGGAACTCTAAACCGACAGCATCGTCTCTTTACCCAACTGCTAATGATAGTCGACTTGTTTTAAGGTCAGCCTGGGAATATGTTCGTCTTTTCATTTCTCGACTCCCCCGGGTGGTTCGCAATCTAAGCCAATCTAGACACCGGGTGGTTCGCTTTTCTGCGCGATAGATGTCGACAAAAATTGTGCCATACATTTGGCAGCACAACGGATTTCCCTGTTATTAAAAAAATCATATGGCGTTACCAACCAACTTTCCGCTTTAAAACTAAAAGTTTAATATCTTCCAAGATAGTTTTTTTTTCGGAAAATAAGTTCACGAACATGTTCAGCCTGACCTCGCCTGACATGTAGACATACAAGTAAGTGTGATTCGACAACTTTCACAAAGGTGGGACATCCCTTTAACAGCAGTTCAGCAGTACAGACCGACTGACAGACCGACATTTAAGTTTATGGAAGTGAACGTCGGAGTCTATGAAAAGACACCACTATTTGTTTATCTCGCTTGTTGGACCACCCAGTACTGGCAATGGCTTTTTAACTAGTCTGGAGCTGCTGTACTCTAGTTTATCCCATGCTCGACAGTAGATTTTCTGTCTGTTCCAGGTCGGCGACAAAATTTTCCCTTGCTTGAAGTGACATTGTGAAACCATTGCTGCAAATGTTGTATTGATGCGAACCTGTCTCTTAATGTGTCTCGCGCCTCTGGAACCGAGACAAACATCAACCTGAATCCGAGTATCTGATGAATAGCTTGTCTGGACCAGAATGACTGCGAATACACGGCGAAAGATACCCTTGTTTTGAATGGCGTGATGGTGTACGATGGACGACGGACATTGCAGCACAGCAGCTGTGGAAACGGCGGGAAATGGAACGGCAGCTACGCAAACGGCTATGGCGGTAAAAACACGTCGGAATTCCAGATATATTGACATAGTATTGTAAAAACGGCGCATTTTCTCAGCCTCGTCAATCGCCTGAACTAAAATAAACCCATAAAACATAAGTCGCATGACTTTCGTAGATATTTTGCACATGGTGACCTTTTGTGGAATTGAACCTTGACCTTGACTTTTGCCAACAATTCTTACAATTAGCTGATGCGGATGTGTATTATACCCTTTGAGAGTACTTTGGGTGATCATGGTCGCAATCGAAGGCTTTGGATGGAAGTACCTATGTCCCATACACTCACATAGGCACCTTGATTTTGACCTTTGACCTGACGTGGACCTGACATGTGACCTGAATGTAGAACCTTTCGAGTAAGCTTTAGATGTGTTTCATTGAGAGCTTTCGAATGTCACATTGCGCGTCTCGCTGCGATCAATGGTTCGGAAGACCCCCAGCCCCAGTCATGGCGTTCGGCATAGACCCCAGCGAGTCAAGGGCCGGTGTATTTTGCTGACTGATGACAACCAGAATGGACAATGTGGCTAAATTTCCAAATTGACCTTGAAAATTTACATCTGTACCTACATGAAATATACATCATAGTTTAAAAATAGCCTACATAACTATTAACTATTCTCACTTTATTTGTGTTCCCTTGCAGGAAGGTTCAAATGAATATGACATGACATTCATTCATTAGTCATGTACTTGTTTAAGGTTTTGGAGTAATGTCCAACACTAATCCATGCCTTTGACCACTTCATCTAAGTTCCAAAACATATGCTGAAAACTGGGTAAGTGAATATCTTTAAGGCTGTGCGACTTTCAAAGATGGAATCAATTCGGCAAAACCTAGCAGTGATTATGTCATACAAAAATGCGCATGCTTTATTGAAAATAGGCCGATTTGACCTGCGTTGGTTTCCGCTGACCGCCACTGTGTGTTTCTTCATTTTCATCATCTCGCATGTGATCATGATATCAGTGATCGCAGTGAGCTTTGCTAATACCTATAATATAAAACATCGTTTGAGTTATTATTGGCATTATGCACCATCTGTCATGGATCAGTTACAATAATTATATATGTATTTGTGTGTGCATATGGTCGTATGGACTATAACAGGGGTTTAGCTTCTCCATAAAACTTGGGGGGGGCTGGGAAAAATCGCTTAAAGTACCATGCAAATCCACACAAATACAGATTTATCCCGGATTTAACCCCACTTGGTCACATTATTTTGGTATTCGAGCTTAAGAAATTCCACTTTTCAAATTCACAAAAATTAATTTGTGGATTTTTTTCCCGAAAAAATATTTATTAAATATTTTTTATAAACATTATATATACATATTTTTTTGGTAGTCAAAAAACGCAAATTTCTCAAACCGAGATAGTCATGTTGAGAAAATGTAATTTACTTTCTTTTGACGTTTAATTATTTGCAATTTGCTTCAAAAGTCTAATTTCTACGATTGTTCAAACATGTATCGTTTTTCCACCAAAAATGCATGACATGGCGTCATTAAAACGTTATCTCCCAAAACACTACATTAATTCATTGGAATTTGGTGAGAAGACGTAGAAATGATGCAGCATAAGGTACTAACAGTTTAAGGTTGATATCTATCATAGTTTTCAAGGTATTGAGACAATCCAGGGAAGGGGGAGATTCTGACCCCCCCCCCCCCAGCGGGGCGCGGGTTTAAGTGTCACCAGGGCTGCTTAAATTGCATCAGGTGCGCATTGCAAATTGCATCAGTCTATCATTGAAAGAAAGGGATATATACAAACTTCAAATTCAATTACTAGAGAAAAAACTTCGGTTTTCATGAAGTTTTCTCCTAAGATCATTGTTTTTCACGTTCAGTGCAGGGAACGCGCGGGGGGGGGCATATTTGTATTGAATGCAGGGCCGGGAACGATTTTAAAGTTGGGGAGGGGGGGCGATTATTTTTTTTTGGCAATCTTCTCACTTCTGTAAGGTGTTTGTTCTGGCTATGTGTTGCGGCATGTAAGCGGCTACCCCCCGCCCCTGCGGCCCGGCCCGTGACCGTCACGAGCGGCCCTGACCGGGGCGGCGGACACGGGGGCGGTCAGTGTGACCCGGGATCAGACGCGCGCGGACGTGAGGGCGCTCGGGTAAGTCTGGCGGACTGACGCTGGACCGTTGCTGTTACTGCTGCCGCTGCTGTACCCACGGAATATAAGGATCACGAGGAACCACGGCGTTCCTTCACCTTACACTTTTAAATCCTGGTGCACCTTTTCGCTTTCAAATTGTCCTTATTGGAAAACCGAAAACATAATCGAAGGCTCATCAAAAAATAACTTGAGACTACTTCTACATTTTTGGCTTCAGTAGATATTGAGGTCACCAGAGGTCATCAAGGTCAGATTTCCAGTTTTAGGACATCGCTCCAGAAACCCCAAATATCTCGTGAACCTGTTAGAGTTGGGAACAAACGAAACAAATAAAACAATCGAAGCTCTTGAAATATTTAATCATTAAAGTGTCATCAAATTATCTTAGAAGGGCTATTTTTTGGGCAAAACGTTCGCAAATAACTTTTTAGCTAATACAGATACGGCAAATGACATTTGCGACATCCTGTTCGTCTCGTCAAAGCGCTTCGAATCACATTAATTTGGACCAGTAATAGGTCAACCTAGAACTTTGACCTCAGGTCAAGGTCAAGTGGCGACCAAGTAGGTCATGTTGCATATTGCCAAGACGTGTCTCGACGAGACAAACACATTGATGCGGTTTCACCTCTTTATCTTCCTTCATTATATCGAGAGTTATTGACACCCAATATGTTGGTGACCTCAGCTGACCTCGGCTGACCCTGTAGGGGTCACAGAACAAAAATGTAACCTGGATCAACAATAATAGCCTATGATAACATGATCCAGAAGGAATTGGACTGATATCATGCAGTATCCTCTGAATAGGAAAACATTTAATATTTCCCCCATTTTTTTATTTTATTTTATAAATTTAGTTCCGAATGTTTTGTATGGATGGATTTCCGAGGTCAGGACCCACGCTAAGCAGAGCTTGTTGCGCAGGTCCTGACCACCACCCGATCGCGCAATTCCTGTTGCCGGCAGAATTTAGAGACGAAAGTTTTACGTGCCCGACATACCTGGACACGGTCCGCCCCGCTCACTGACGTCACCTTGACCTTGAGTGCGACCGCTGCCACCGGCCGCAGGCCATCCGTCGGGAGCAAACAGCGAGCGCCGAAGCGACCTCGAACCCGGGCTGCCACACCGGGATAGGTCAGAAGTCCAGCGCTCTCCCACTGAGCTACAGGGGCGGACGTGACCTCCCTTATAATGGGAGGTCACGAAATTGACCCGACCGCGGCGGCGACCATAGGTCACCGTATTCAAAATCTTAGATATTCGAATTGTAGGCACCTATGACCTCATGAAATCTTGTAAGTTTGAAATCGATCGGCCAAAAACTGTGGCTGTGGTATGACCGCAAACTTATTTGGAGGTGGGGTCACGTGACCTGACCTGAGATGACCCGTAGTCAAAAATTGCACAAAATGTGGGTAATTGATGTCCGAACAGGTGTGCCAAAAACGGGGGCTGAAACGGTGGCGCTGTGCGCCGTGTGCGGTTTTTTAAACGGCGGCGCTGTGCGCCGTTTTTGAAACTGCAAAAACGGAGCGCCGACGTTTTTTCGCTATCCTCGAAAAACCTTAGGGGGGGGGCTCTAAGCGCTCCACCCCCAGCACGGTGCGGGTTAACATAAGACAAAAATATGAAAAAGTGGGGGTCATGCCACCTCCCGTTGCCTAAAACCAGTAAGGCGCGTAGTTGGCGATGAACGAGCGAGCGCGAAGGAAATGTATGGGGAATTTCAACTCGATCGGGCAATTACTTTGAGATACAAAAAGGGTGCACACGTGCGCACGTGCAGTGGCACCCACCTTTGACTTGTGGGAAAGTGGGGGCTGAGGGGTCCCTAACCACACACCAAATTTGAACACAATCGGCTCAGCCCGTTCCAGAGATATAGAATAGTGTGTGTGTGCACGTGCGCACGTGCAAAACCACCCCACCCCTGACTTGTGGAAAGGCGGCGGCTGAGAGGTTCCTAACCACACACGAAATTTGAACACAATCGGCTCAGCCGTTCCTGAGATACAGAATAGGGGTGTGAACGTGCGCACGTGCAGAGGCACCCGCCCTTGACTTGTGGGAAACTGGCGGATGAGAGGTCCCTAACCACACACCAAATTTGAACACAATCGGCTCAGCCGTTCCTGAGATATAGAATAGGGGTGTGCACGTGTGCACGTGCAGTCACCCCACCCCTGAGTTGTGTGAAAGTGGCAGCTGAGGGGTCCCTAACCACGCACGAAGTTTGCACATAAACTGCCCAACCGTTGCGGAGTTATTGCGAGAAAATACTTTTCAACACCCCTCACGCGGCACGCGGCACGCGCAGTGGTAGTCACCCACATGAGTCGGCACTGGTCTCAAACAGGGTAGGGTAGATGGGGCTGCTCAGCAAAGAAGTCTGCTTGTCAATCGAACGTGCGGTTGCAGAGATATGAGCTTCTCAAAAGCGTCGCCACGGGCCGGGCCGGGCCGCTCATAATCAGATTTTGCCCACACACCACGGAAGGATGAGTGCTCGCTCGCTCGTAGTTTCAGTTTCAGCTTATTTTGTTTAACAAAAAGATATATAAATGAACAGACAATTGCGGATCGGCGCAAAAGCACGAGCTTAAGTTAAAGCGCCTCTCCAACAGAATTAAATGGAACAAAACAAAACGAAACCAAGAAACAGGTAACGCCGGCCCCGCCAACAGCCCACCGAGCAGCCAGGGAAAATGCAGGTACCAGGCGGCCAGACCACGGGCGGCAACAGTCGGGCTAGCATTTGTGAAGTGTTTGTGTTACTGTAGGGTGGTAAATCGTTGAGTGTGTGCTATGAATTATTGTAGGTGGTGTGCGATGAGTATTCCTTGATTTTCATTGAGGGTGTGGCCGAATAAAAGTGTTTTGAGCTGACATTTATAAGAAAGGTTATCAAAATTTGGAATAATTGTTCGCGCTGCGTTGAAGAGGTGTAACCTGTTGTTTGTGTATAGGGGCACCAGAGTATGTAGTGAGCAGTGTCTTCTTGTTTGTGCCCGCAAGTGCATGTTGGGCTAGGTGTGCGTTGAACTTTAAATAGGTGTGCATGCAGAGATGACAGACCGGCTCGCAATCTAGTGTGGAGTGTATTTACTGTTTTTGTGCCTACTGAGTTCAGTGTTGGTGGCTCTGGTGCCCCAAATCGCTGCCAAACTTGACGAGCAAAGGCAAGACGGGATAGAGTATTTCGTAGAGATTCAGGAAGAAGATTCCATTGCCGGATAGTGGCGGGAATGAAGGACCTGCGAAAAGATGTTAAGCGAATGGGCGGGATTGAAAGAAGTTGTGCGTTGCGTATGCGTAGTCTGAGTCCAGTAGCGTCCTGTCTCGTGCCCGTCAAGAGGTTCGTTACATATGAGGGAAGAGGAGGGTAATTGTAATACAGTCGATGGAAAAACAAAAGTTTGTGGATGAGCCGTCTGACATCTAGTCGCTCCCAGCCTAAATCATTAAGTAGTGCGTCAGTTGATGTTCGGAATAGTGTACTTGTCACAAGTCTAGCGCAACGATTCTGTACAGTCTGGAGTTGAACTGAGTCGGTCAAAGTCAAGTTACCGTCGTAGATGATATCACAGTAGTCGAAATGCGGTCTAATGTATGTTGTATATATATCGCTGAGTATAGGTCTTGTGAGGAATTTCGCGATGGGGTAAATGGGTCCTAAGTGAGAGTTGATTGTCCTGATAATTGTATTAATATGCTGATGGAAGTGGAGGTCAGTAGAAAATGTGGGTCCGATATGTTTGTGGTTCTTAGCGCTAGGTATATTTTGGCTATTAAAGGGAAATAATGACCTTTTTATTTTGTTAGCAACAATATCTTGGGCTACCGTTATGGTTTTAAAATTATTTTATTTAAATTTAAGAATTAAATAAAATTATTCCCAAATTCAAAGTTGTAAGTTTGGAAAAAATACAAAACAAGTACCTTGTGTACTTCATGAAGGTCATTGACAAATTTGTCCTTCCCTACCATTGTGTACATCGAGTGCGGCATTTTTGGAGGCTCTGTGACGTTTCCGATCGAACTGGGCGCTGCTCGGACACACGCTAGTAGCGCTTTCGTTCTCCATGGCAACCAGGCGTCAGCCAATCAAAAGCCAGAAAGGGAATACGTTCTGGCTTTTCATTGGCTCACGCCTGGTTGCCATGGAGAACGAAAGCGCTACTAGCGTGCGTTCGAGCAGCGCTCTGACTGTGAAGCATCCGTGATGCATGACTGACTATCAGCATAAGTCATGAATAACAATAACATGCAAACTATACCAACTCGAATAAAATAAGGGCGGAATGAATTGAACCCCAGGCAAGCTAGTATTCGCAAAGCACTCGGCACTGCGCCACAATAGCAAAAGGTGAGGGAAATGCATATTGGATACAATATTATTACGTCACAAGTTTCTGAAGTGTCAACTACTATGAAATACAGTGATAATACAGAACCTTCAATAATGATTAACAAGAAAATTCAAACTTAAAAACAATAATTTGAATAAGTCTTTAATTAGCTTTCAACTCGAAATCAGATATATTTTGCAATGCTACACAAGAATGGCACCAGTGACGTCATTAACAAAGCCTGCTACGGGACTTGGGTATACTAATCAGGAACAACTCGCCACAATGGTTAAGTGCGCCGAGAAGCATGACAATGACTTTGTAAACAAATCGCCGACGCTAAATAGGTCGCCGTCGATGTGCATCGATGAGCTTCCGATTTAATTGCCAGTTTTGTGTTATTGTTTGTTAGTTTTTTTGGGGGAAAAATTATTATTTTTCATGATAATATAAAGCATAGTGTTAAATACAGCCACAAACAAATTATACAATACTCCTAATGTTGAGAACAAATGAATCGATTTGCAAAAATTGAAGGTCGCAACCACTAACTATGCCGCCGTTGATGTGCATCGATGAGCTTCGATTTTATTGCCACTTTTTCCAATCGCTGTTAGTTCTAGAAGATCGCCGGGCATATAATCACAACAAGCAGAACGCACACTATATTTTCCACTCCATTGCGTAAAAAAACAATACGGGAAAAGCCCGCAGTTTGATGAGGACCAAAAGTACTTGCAAGTACCGGTCGTTAAAAGTGTGGAACGCTTATCAACTTTAACTTGAAATATCTTTCGGTAGGAAAGTTTTATGCAAAATGTGATGAATTTACAATATATTTTGGTCTCGTCTGGCGATTTCAAGTGCTAACTCCATTTTTGTGGAAAAAGGTCATTATTTCCCTTTAAAGGATAATCTTAGGTCATGGTTGTTGTGCCTGTTCGTGAATATTTGTTGTGTTGTTTTGTCTGCATTAAAAGTGATGGCCCAGTCTGTACCATATTGACTGATGATGTCTAAGTCATTTTGCAGTGATTGTCTGTGTTGTTGGCTGTCTTGTGGATGAGAGGAGTATAGGGAAGTGTCGTCTGCATAGAATAGTGCGTCATTCTCGGTTTTGTTGGATAGGTCGTTGTGGTATATCAGGGCAAGCAGAGGTCCAAGAAACGAGCCTTGAGGGCAACTAGCTATAATTTTTTTGGTGGCGAAGATACGCTATTACCCACACGAACAATTTGAGTACGATCCTCGATATATGAACTTAGCCAAGCCAGGAGGGAGCCAGAGATGCTGCATTGAATTTCACATTTCATTCTAATAATTTCACCTTCAACTTGTATATCTTGCTCATCAGTTGCACTCGGCGTTAAACGAAAACAATAACTTCACTGCAATTTGTCTCGACATTTCAAAATATTTCGACAAAATTTGGCACGAAGCACTATTGCGAAATGTGAAATTCAATGCAGCATCTCTGGCTCCCTCCTGGCATGGCTAAGTTCATATCTCGAGGATCGTACTCAAATTGTTCGTGTGGGTAATAGCGTATCTTCGCCACCAAAAAATTATAGCTAGTTGCCCTCAAGGCTCGTTTCTTGGACCTCTGCTTGCCCTGATATACCACAACGACCTATCCAACAAAACCGAGAATGACGCACTATTCTATGCAGACGACACTTCCCTATACTCCTCTCATCCACAAGACAGCCAACAACACAGACAATCACTGCAAAATGACTTAGACATCATCAGTCAATATGGTACAGACTGGGCCATCACTTTTAATGCAGACAAACAACACAACAAACATTCACGAACAGGCACAACAACCATGACCTAAGATTATCCTTTAAAGGGAAATAATGACCTTTTTCCACAAAAATGGAGTTAGCACTTGAAATCGCCAGACGAGACCAAAATATATTGTAAATTCATCACATTTTGCATGAAAACTTTCCTACCGAAAGATATTTCAAGTTAAAGTTGATAAGCGTTCCACACTTTTAACGACCGGTACTTGCAAGTACTTTTGGTCCTCATCAAACTGCGGGCTTTTCCCGTATTGTTTTTACGCAATGGAGTGGAAAATATAGTGTGCGTTCTGCTTGTTGTGATTATATGCCCGGCGATCTTCTAGAACTAACAGCGATTGGAAAAAGTGGCAATAAAATCGAAGCTCATCGATGCACATCAACGGCGGCATAGTTAGTGGTTGCGACCTTCAATTTTTGCAAATCGATTCATTTGTTCTCAACATTAGGAGTATTGTATAATTTGTTTGTGGCTGTATTTAACACTATGCTTTATATTATCATGAAAAATAATAATTTTTCCCCAAAAAAACTAACAAACAATAACACAAAACTGGCAATTAAATCGGAAGCTCATCGATGCACATCGACGGCGACCTATTTAGCGTCGGCGATTTGTTTACAAAGTCATTGTCATGCTTCTCGGCGCACTTAACCATTGTGGCGAGTTGTTCCTGATTAGTATACCCAAGTCCCGTAGCAGGCTTTGTTAATGACGTCACTGGTGCCATTCTTGTGTAGCATTGCAAAATATATCTGATTTCGAGTTGAAAGCTAATTAAAGACTTATTCAAATTATTGTTTTTAAGTTTGAATTTTCTTGTTAATCATTATTGAAGGTACTGTATTATCACTGTATTTCATAGTAGTTGACACTTCGGAAACTTGTGACGTAATAATATTGTATCCAATATGCATTTCCCTCACCTTTTGCTATTGTGGCGCAGTGCCGAGTGCTTTGCGAATACTAGCTTGCCTGGGGTTCAATTCATTCCGCCCTTATTTTATTCGAGTTGGTATAGTTTGCATGTTATTGTTATTCATGACTTATGCTGATAGTCAGTCATGCATCACGGATGCTTCACAGTCAGAGCGCTGCTCGAACGCACGCTAGTAGCGCTTTCGTTCTCCATGGCAACCAGGCGTGAGCCAATGCAAAGCCAGAACGTATTCCTTTTCCGGCTTTTGATTGGCTGACGCCTGGTTGCCATGGAGAACGAAAGCGCTACTAGCGTGTGTCCGAGCAGCGCCCAGTTCGATCGGAAACGTCACAGAGCCTCCAAAAATGCCGCACTCGATGTACACAATGGTAGGGAAGGACAAATTTGACAATGACCTTCATGAAGTACACAAGGTACTTGTTTTGTATTTTTTCCAAACTTACAACTTTGAATTTGGGAATAATTTTATTTAATTCTTAAATTTAAATAAAATAATTTTAAAACCATAACGGTAGCCTAATATATTGTTGCTAACAAAATCAAAAGGTCATTATTTTCCTTTAATAGCCCAAATATACCTAGCGCAAAGAACCACAAACATATCGGACCCACATTTTCTACTGACCTCCACTTCCATCAGCATATTAATACAATTATCAGGACAATCAACTCTCACTTAGGACCCATTTACCCCATCGCGAAATTCCTCACAAGACCTATACTCAACGATATATATACAACATACATTAGACCGCATTTCGACTACTGTGATATCATCTACGACGGTAACTTGACTTTGACCGACTCAGTTCAACTCCAGACTGTACAGAATCGTTGCGCTAGACTTGTGACAAGTACACTATTCCGAACATCAACTGACGCACTACTTAATGATTTAGGCTGGGAGCGACTAGATGTCAGACGGCTCATCCACAAACTTTTGTTTTTCCATCGACTGTATTACAATTACCCTCCTCTTCCCTCATATGTAACGAACCTCTTGACGGGCACGAGACAGGACGCTACTGGACTCAGACTACGCATACGCAACGCACAACTTCTTTCAATCCCGCCCATTCGCTTAACATCCTTTCGCAGGTCCTTCATTCCCGCCACTATCCGGCAATGGAATCTTCTTCCTGAATCTCTACGAAATACTCTATCCCGTCTTGCCTTTGCTCGTCAAGTTTGGCAGCGATTTGGGGCACCAGAGCCACCAACACTGAACTCAGTAGGCACAAAAACAGTAAATACACTCCACACTAGATTGCGAGCCGGTCTGTCATCTCTGCATGCACACCTATTTAAAGTTCAACGCACACCTAGCCCAACATGCACTTGCGGGCACAAACAAGAAGACACTGCTCACTACATACTCTGGTGCCCCTATACACAAACAACAGGTTACACCTCTTCAACGCAGCGCGAACAATTATTCCAAATTTTGATAACCTTTCTTATGAATGTCAGCTCAAGGCACTTTTATTCGGCCACACCCTCAATGAAAATCAAGGAATACTCATCGCACACCACCTACAATCATTCATAGCACACACTCAACGATTTACCACCCTACAGTAACACAAACACTTCACAAATGCTAGCCCGACTGTTGCCGCCTGTGGTCTGGCCGCCTGGTACCTGCATTTTCCCTGGCTGCTCGGTGGGCTGTTGGCGGGGCCGGCGTTACCTGTTTCTTGGTTTCGTTTTGTTTTGTTCCATTTAATTCTGTTGGAGAGGCGCTTTAACTTAAGCTCGTGCTTTTGCGCCGATCCGCAATTGTCTGTTCATTTATATATCTTTTTGTTAAACAAAATAAACTGAAACTGAAACTACGAGCGAGCGAGCACTCATCCTTCCGTGGTGTGTGGGCAAAATCTGATTATGAGCGGCCCGGCCCGGCCCGTGGCGACGCTTTTGAGAAGCTCATATCTCTGCAACCGCACGTTCGATTGACAAGCAGACTTCTTTGCTGAGCAGCCCCATCTACCCTACCCTGTTTGAGACCAGTGCCGACTCATGTGGGTGACTACCACTGCGCGTGCCGCGTGCCGCGTGCCGCGTGCCGCGTGCCGCTTGAGGGGTGTTGAAAAGTATTTTCTCGCAATAACTCCGCAACGGTTGGGCAGTTTATGTGCAAACTTCGTGCGTGGTTAGGGACCCCTCAGCTGCCACTTTCACACAACTCAGGGGTGGGGTGACTGCACGTGCACACGTGCACACCCCTATTCTATATCTCAGGAACGGCTGAGCCGATTGTGTTCAAATTTGGTGTGTGGTTAGGGACCTCTCATCCGCCAGTTTCCCACAAGTCAAGGGCGGGTGCCTCTGCACGTGCGCACGTTCACACCCCTATTCTGTATCTCAGGAACGGCTGAGCCGATTGTGTTCAAATTTCGTGTGTGGTTAGGAACCTCTCAGCCGCCGCCTTTCCACAAGTCAGGGGTGGGGTGGTTTTGCACGTGCGCACGTGCACACACACACACTATTCTATATCTCTGGAACGGCTGAGCCGATTGTGTTCAAATTTGGTGTGTGGTTAGGGACCCCTCAGCCCCCACTTTCCCACAAGTCAAAGGTGGGTGCCACTGCACGTGCGCACGTGTGCACCCTTTTTGTATCTCAAAGTAATTGCCCGATCGAGTTGAAATTCCCCATACATTTCCTTTGCGCTCGCTCGTTCATCGCCAACTACGCGCCTTACTGGTATTAGGCAACGGGAGGTGGCATGACCCCCACTTTTTCATATTTTTGTCTTGTTATGTTAACCCGCACCGTGCTGGGGGTGGAGCACTTAGAGCCCCCCCCCCCCCCCCCCTAAGGTTTTTCGAGGATAGCGAAAAAAACGTCGGCGCTCCGTTTTTGCAGTTTCAAAAACGGCGCACAGCGCCGCCGTTTAAAAAACCGCACACGGCGCACAGCGCCACCGTTTCAGCCCCCGTTTTTGGCACACCTGTTCGGACATCAATTACCCACATTTTGTGCAATTTTTGACTACGGGTCATCTCAGGTCAGGTCAACTGACCCCACCTCCAAATAAGTTTGCGGTCATACCACAGCCACAGTTTTTGGCCGATCGATTTCAAACTTACAAGATTTCATGAGGTCATAGGTGCCTACAATTCGAATATCTAAGATTTTGAATACCGGTGACCTATGGTCGCCGCCGCCGGTCGGGTCAATTTCGTGACCTCCCATTATAAGGGAGGTCCCTGTAGCTCAGTGGGAGAGCGCTGGACTTCTGACCTATCCCGGTGTGGCAGCCCGGGTTCGAGTCGCTTCGGCGCTCGCTGTTTGCTCCCGACGGATGGCCTGCGGCCGGTGGCAGCGGTCGCACTCAAGGTCAGGTGACGTCAGTGAGCGGGGCGGACCGTGTCCAGGTATGTCGGGCACGTAAAACTTTCGTCTCTAAATTCTGCCGGCCAACAGGAATTGCGCGATCGGGTGGTGGTCAGGACCTGCGCAACAAGCTCTGCTTAGCGTGGGTCCTGACCTCGGAAATCCATCCATACAAAACATTCGGACTAAATTTATAAAATAAAATAAAAAAATGGGAAAATATTAAAATGTTTCCTATTCAGAGGATACGCATGATATCAGTCCAATTCCTTCTGGATCATGTTATCATAGGCTATTATTGTTGATCCAGGTTACATTTTTGTTCAGTGACCCCTACAGGGTCAGCCGAGGTCAGCTGAGGTCACCAACATATTGGGTGTCAATAACTCTCGATATAATGAAGGAAGATAAAGAGGTGAAACCGGCATCAATGTGTTTGTCTCGTCGAGACACGTCTTGGCAATATGCAACATGACCTACTTGGGTCGCCACTTGACCTTGACCTGAGGTCAAAGTTCTAGGTTGACCTAAACTGGTCCAAATTAATGTGATTCGAAGCGCTTTGACGAGACGAACAGGATGTCGCAAATGTCATTGCCGTATCTGTATTAGCTAAAAAGTTATTTGCGAACGTTTTGCCAAAAAATAGCCCTTCTAAGATAATTTGATGACACTTTATGATTAAATATTTCAAGAGCTTTCGATTGTTTTATTTGTTTCGTTTGTTCCCAACTCCAACAGTTCACGAGATATTTGGGGGTTTCTGGAGCGATGTCCTAAAACTGGAAAATCTGACCTTTGATGACCTCTGGTGACCTCAATATCTACCTGAAGCCAAAAATGTAGAAGTAGTCTCAAAGTTATTTTTGATGAGCCTTCGATTATGTTTTCGGTTTTCCAATAAGGACAATTTGAAAGCGAAAAGGTGCACCAGGATTAAAAGTGTAAGGGAAGACGCCGTGGTTCCTCGTGATCCTTATATTCCGTGGGTACAGCAGCGGCAGCAGTAACAGCAACGGTCCAGCGTCAGTCCGCCAGACTTACCCGAGCTCCCTCACGTCCGCGCGCGTCTGATCCCGGGTCACCACTGACCGCCCCCGTGTCCGCCGCCCCGGTCAGGGCCGCTCGTGACGTCACGGGCCGGGCCGCAGGGGCGGGGGTAGCCGCTTACATGCCGCAACACATAGCCAGAACAAACACCTTACAGAAGTGAGAAGATTGCCAAAAAAAAAATCGCCCCCCCCCCCTCCCCAACTTTAAAATCGTTCCCGGCCCCTGCATTCAATACAAATATGCCCCCCCCCCCGCGCGTTCCCTGCACTGAACGTGAAAAACAATGATCTTAGGAGAAAACTTCATGAAAACCGAAGTTTTTTCTCTAGTAATTGAATTTGAAGTTTGTATATATCCCTTTCTTTCAATGATAGACCTGATGCAATTTGCAATGCGCACCTGATGCAATTTAAGCAGCCCTGGTGACACTTAACCCGCGCCCCGCTGGGGGGGGGGGGGGTCAGAATCTCCCCCTTCCCGGATTGTCTCAATACCTTGAAAACTATGATAGATATCAACCTTAAACTGTTAGTACCTTATGCTGCATCATTTCTACGTCTTCTCACCAAATTCCAATGAAATTAATGTAGTGTTTTGGGAGATAACGTTTTAATGACGCCATGTCATGCCATTTTTGGTGGAAAAACGACACATGTTTGAACAAGCGTAGAAATTAGACTTTTGAAGCAAATTGCAAATAATAAACGTCAAAAGAAAGTAAATTACATTTTCTTCAACATGACTATCTCGGATTTGAGAAATTTTGTGTTTTTGACTACAAAAAAAATATGTATATATAATGTTTATAAAAAATATTTAATAAATATTTTTTCGGGAAAAAAATCCACAAAATTAATTTTTGTGAATTTGAAAAGTGAATTTCTTAAGCTCGAATACCAAAATAATGTGACCAAGTGGGTTAAATCCGGGATAAATCTGTATTTGTGTGGATTTGCATGGTACTTTAAGCGATTTTTCCCAGCCCCCCCCCCCCCCCCCCCCCCCCAAGTTTTATGGAGAAGCTACACCCCTGTTATAGTCCATACGACCAGATGCACACACATATACATATATAGTTATTGTAACTGATCCATGACAGATGGTGCATAATGACAATAATAACTCAAACGATGTTTTATATTATAGTTATTAGCAAAGCTCACTGCTATCACTGATATCATGATCACTGCGAGATGATGAAAATGAAAGAAACACACAGTGGCGGTCAGCGGAAACCAACGCAGGTCAAATAGGCCTATTTTCAATAAAAGCATGCGCATTTTTGTATGACATAATCACTGCTAGTTTTGCCGAATTGATTCCATCTTTGAAAGTCGCACAGCTTAAAGATATTCACTTACCCAGTTTTCAGCATATGTTTTGGAACTTAGATGAAGTGGTCAAAGGCATGGATTAGTGTTGGACATTACTCCAAAACCTTAAACCAAGTACATGACTAATGAATGAATGTCATGTCATATTCATTTGAACCTTCCTGCAAGGAACACCAATAAAGTGAGAATAGTTAATAGTTATGTAGGCATTTTTAAACTATGATGTATATTTCATGTAGGTACAGATGTAATTTTCAAGGTCAATTTGGAAATTTAGCCACATTGGTCCATTCTGGTTGTCATCAGTCAGCAAAATACACCGCCCTTGACTCGCTGGGGTCTATGCCGAACGCCATTGACTGGGGCTGGGGGTCTTCCGAACCAATGATCGCAGCGAGACGCGCAATGTGACATTCGAAAGCTCTCAATGAAACACATCTAAAGCTTACTCGAAAGGTTCACATTCAGGTCACATGTCAGGTCACGGTCAGGTCAAAGGTCAAAATCAAGGTGCCTATTTGAGTGTATGGGACATAGGTACTTCCATCCAAAGCCTTCGATTGCGACCATGATCACCCAAAGTACTCTCAAAGGTATAATACACATACCGCATCAGCTAAAGTAAGATTGTTGGCAAAAGTCAAGGTCAAGGTCAATGCCGCAAAAGGTCACCATGTGCAAAATATCTACGAAAGTCATGCGACTTATGTTTTATGGGTTATTTTACACGTATAATTCGATAGTGATAGTCATTTTACCACCTGACTTCATTTAAATGAAGTTAGTGTAAAACTCAGGTCGAGGTCAAGTCACATAAGGTCAAAATTTGAAAATGATCGATATATATAAAACAAACATGTTTCTGGACCAGTTTTGCCTCAGAAATGCAGCGGTGACGTTCATTTGTTCGCAGCTGTTATAAATAACATCAAAAAACGTCATGTGAGTTACCCATAGGTACTTTAGAAGCCATAAGTCAGTCAAAATGGTGATATTGTTTTACAATTTTGTTAAAGGGAAATAATGACCTTTTGATTTTGTTTGCAACAATTTCTTAGGCTACCGTTATGGTTTTAAAATTATTTTATTTAAATTTAAAAAATAAATAAAATTATTCCCAAATTCAAAGTTGTAAGTTTGGAAAAAATACAAAACAAGTACCTTGTGTACTTCATGAAGGTCATTGACAAATTCGTCCTTCCCTACCATTGTTTACATCGAGTGCGGCATTTTTGGAGGCTCTGTGACGTTTCCGATCAAACTGAGCCCTGTTCGGACACACGCTAGTAGCCCTAGTAGCGTTTCGTTCTCCATGGCAACCAGGCGTCAGCCAATCAAAAGCCAGAAAGGGAATACGTTCTGGCTTTTCATTGGCTCACGCCTGGTTGCCATGGAGAACGAAAGCGCTACTAGCGCTACCAGCGTGCGTTCGAGCAGCGCTCCGATCCGTGAAGCAATCCGTGAAGCGTCCGTGATGCATGACTGATTATCAGTATAAGTCATGAATAACAACAACATGCAAACTATACCAACTCGAATGCAATAAGGGCGGAATGATTTGAACCCCAGGCAAGCAAGTATTCGCAAAGCACTCGGCACTGCGCCACAATAGCAAAAGGCGAGGGAAATGCATATTGGATACAATATTATTACGTCATAAGTTTCTGAAGTGTCAACTACTATGAAATACAGTGATAAAATACCTTTAATAATAATTAACAAGAAAATGCAAACTTTAAAAATTTGAAAAAGTCTTTAATTAGCTTTCAACTCAAAATCAGATATATTTTGCAATGCTACACAAAAATGGCACCAGTGACGTCATTAACGAAGCTTGCTACGGGACTTCGGTATACTAATCAGGAACAACTCGCCACAAATGGTTAAGTGCGCCGAGAAGCATGACAATGACTTTGTAAACAAATCGCCGACGCTAAATAGGTCGCCGTCGATGTGCATCGATGAGCTTCTGATTTTATTGCCAGTTTTGTGTCATTGTTTGTTAATTTTTTTGGGAAAAATTGTGATTTTTCATGATAATATAAAACATAGTGTTATATACAGCCACAGACAAATTATACAAAACTCCTAATGTTGAAAACAAATGAATCGATTTTCAAAAATTGAGGGTCGCAACCACTAACTATGCCGCCGTTGATGTGCATCGATGAGCTTCCGATTTTATTGCCACTTTTTCCAATCGCTGTTAGTCTTAGAGGATATCCGAGCATATAATCACAACAAGCAGAACGCACAATATATTTTTCACTCCATTGCGTAAAAAAGCAATACGGGAACAGCCCGCAGTTTGATGAGGACCAAAAGTACTTGCAAGTACCGGTCGTTAAAAGTGTGGAACGCTTGTCAACTTTAACTTGAAATATCTTTTGGTAGGAAAGTTTTCATGCAAAATGTGATGAATTTACAATATATTTTGGTCTCGTCTGGCGATTGCAAGTGCTAACTCCATTTTTGTGGGAAAAGGCCATTATTTCCCTTTAAGGAATTGCCCATGTGTTTTTCTGATATATTTCACCTTTCTGTAATATCTTTAAAATTGGAATTTGTGGGCATTTTTTTTTTTTTGGGGGGGGGGTCAAAAAAAGAAATGTGAAAACTCCAAGATATCCATTTTGTACCCCATTATATTTTTTCCTATTTTGAGGTTTTTGATTGCATTTTTATCCAAATATGACATTTGTACGGTCATTTACATTATTCTGCTACATAGTTACATAGTTTTACATAGTTACATTTTAGCTTATTTGTTCGTCAAACTCGTGTCTCAAACTCGTCAAACTAGTGACGTCACTAAATTCGCTGTATTTCAAAGATTTTTCGCGAAATTGATTCATTTTTGCACAGCAGACGTAAAATTGATGTGAAAAAAGGTACTTTAAGTTTCACGTTTATAGAGCTATTGGTTTTTGAGCTATTGCGAAAGTTCGTCTCGAGGGGCGGGCGGGCGTTGTTAACCCGCGCCATGCCGGGGCAGGCGTTTAGACGCCCCCCAAGGTTTTTCGAGGATAGCGAAAAAAACGGCGCCGCGCAGCGCCGCTGTTTTATTCTTCAGAGATGTTGGAACAATTTAAATTACCCACATGGTGTGAAATTTTTGACTTCAGCTCATGTCAGGTGAGGTCACCAGGCCAGGTCACGTGATCCCATCTCCAAAAATGTTTCCGGTCGTACCACAGCCACGGTTTTTGGCCGATCGATTTCGTACTTACGAATTTCAATTTTTTAAAGAATTTCATAAGGGCAATAGTACCTACAATTCGTTTATCTCGGATTTTTTTTGTATATCGGTGACCTAAGGTCGGGTCAATTTCGTGACCTCCCGATTGTAAGTCAATGGGGAAATAATCAAATGCTTCCTTTTCTGAGGATACGAATGATATCAGCCTAATTCCGTCTGGATCATGTTACCATAGGCCATTCTTGAAGTTCCAGGTGCCAATTTTGTTCAGTGGCCCCTACAGGGTCGGATGAGGTCATCCAAGGTCACCAACACATTTTTGCCAATAACTCTTGACAAAAGCAAGAGATAGAGAAGTGAAACTGGCACCAATGTGTTTGTCTCATCGAGGCACGTCTCCCAATGTGCAACGTGACCTAATTGGGTCACCACTTGACCGTGACCTGATGTCAAATTTATAAGTTGACCTAACCTAATTATCATGCATATGGTGCGAAGCACCGTGACGAGACCGAAACGTGATCGATTCAAAAACATTGCCCTATCTTAATTAGGTAAAAAGATATTTGTGAAAACTGTTTTGCTAAAAAATGGCCTTTTGACATTTGATGACCTAAGGAGCCTAAATTAATACTTTGAGCTTGAATCTGAGGACATTTTGGGATTTAATTTTTCAAGAGCTTTCCATTGTGTTTTTCTGTTTGTTCCTAGCTATCATAGTTCTTGTCATATTTCTGGAGCGGTTTCTGGAGCGGAGTTCTAAAACTTGAAAATCTGACACTTGTTGACCTCTGGTGATCTCAATATTGACCTGAGAAAAAAAAATTGCAGAAATAGTTTCAAAATACATTTTGACGAGCTTTCGAACGGCTTTTTTGTGTATACATCTCATAGGAGCCGAGTTAGATCGGGGCGTCGAAACGCCCCCCCCCCCCCCCCCCCTCCGGCACGGCGAAGGTGGCGCCGAGCACCGGTACGGCGCGGGTTAAACGTCCCCAGTCAATGGAGGGTTAATAAAAATGTATAATTTAGCTGCTTATCAATCATCTCAACATAATTGTTTGAATGCACAACTATTTATTTTTATGAATATTACTGCCCGTTAGAACAATATCAATGGACTATGGAAAAACAAGAGTAAGTGTGACTGTTCGTGGACAAGAACAGGTGGAATGAAAATAAGTCATCTTAAGCCTGCCCCCCCCCCCCCAGTCAAATTTCCTTAGACAAGTCCCTGTCCCAGGATGATTGGTATGCTTTCAGACACAACACATTTATATTATTGGTCAAATTCTTCATTAAGTGTCAATTTCACCGACATTTTTATACTCAAATGTTATCACATTTGGCCAATTTAAGGGTGTATTGTAATACGTGACCTGTCCATTATCCAGAACTACGCACAATGTGAAAACTGAAATATGCTACACCCATTCTTGCTTTGCTCATGTTTTTTATGTAAGCACCTAGATTGACATTTTATGTGTCTGAAATTGAAAAAGGATACCTGCGTGTCAATAAGTAGTGTTATTTAGTGCTTATGACCATTGGCCTGTATCCTGTCAGTTGTGTTGGTACCTACTATGCCTTTGTCCTTTAATATTGTTGTTGCATCTATCACATTTTTTTTAAGTTGGGGGGGGGGGCTGAATGATAAGTTGGGGGGCTGAGCCATAAGTTGAGAGGGCTGAAGCCCCCTCAACTGAATATGATCCTGCGCCCCTGTATATTTGTACAGTGTCTCATTCTCCCCCAGTCAAAATGACCAACACACTTAACCCGGCAGTCACTGGGGTATATTCTGTAACACGACTCACTGGGGGGGGGGGGGGGGGGGGGGCTTTTTTTAGCCCCCCCCCTGGTATCTTCAGAACCAATGATCGCATCGGGACGCACAAGGCGGCATTCGAAAGCGCTCAATGAGAGAAGCCTAACGAAAACTTAAAAATGTCAAATTAAGGTCACATGTCAGGTCACGGTCAAGTCAAACGTCAACATCGAGGTATTTGAGTTTATGGACAATACTTGCCATCCATGGCCTTCGATTACGCCTATAATCACCCAAAGTGATGTCAAAGGTATGATACATATCCCACATGAGCTAAAGTGAGATTGTTGGAAAAGAGCAAGGTCAAGGTCAGGTCACAAAAGGTTACTACACTCAAAATATCAACGAAAGTCATGCAGCACATGGTTTATGGATGCTTTTACGCGTATAATTCGATAGTAGAAGTCATTTTACTACCTGACTTCATTTACGTGAAGTTAGTGTCAAGTTCAGGTCAAGTTCAGGTCACTGAAGGTCAAAATTTGAAATTGATAAATCGAAATAAAAAAGGCATGTTTCTATATCAGATTTATCTAAAGAAAACAGTGCTGGCATTTATTTGTCTGTATCCGGTCAATAAAATAAAAAAACGCAATTTCAAAATCTGACGTCATGATTTACCCATACTTTATATGTCATGAAAGTAAAAAAAAGATGATATAATTTTGAAATTTGGTGTGGTAGTTGCCCATATGCTGTTATCTGATATATATTCCGTTTTTTCAATATCTTTCAAATATTTGATTTTGTGAGCATTTTTTCAAAAAAAGTTATTTTTGAAAATTTTGGGTCAAAACCCAAATGTTTCGAAATTTCGAGATAGCCGGTTTGTAGCCCTTGCAATGTTCTACCTTTTAGCGTTTTTCGATTGCATTTTGCTTCATATGCGGCATTTGTAGGGCCTGGCAAAATGTAGCCGATTTTGGTGTCAAAATCGTGTTTAGTGACGTCACTAAATTCACTATATCTCAAATAAATTCTGACGAAATTTTTTAATTTTTTCTTATAATGTGTAAAAATGATGCCCAGATAGGTACTGAAAGTTTGGCGTCGATATCTGCGTCAGTTATTGAGATATGCCTAATATTCCTAAGGGGGGGGGCTAAAAAAAGCCCCCCCCCCAGTGACTCGCGGGTTAAAGGGAGTGTGCCTACTCACATCGCTTAGTTGGGGTTATTGACACTGGTCTATAGAGCACAATTTTCTGAATTGAACCAATACTTCATTTCTCCAGATTCACCCTAGTTGCTGAGATATTCAAAGACTCCAGGAATTTGCTTGGGAGCAAAAAGTTATCGGGTAGACTCCAGAGGGCTTCCGCTACTAGAAGCACTGCAACTATCGATTAAACTGCTAGCATATTGTTAGCGCCGGCCAATAGCAATTCAACAAAACAGCCCGTGCACGCTGATAGCAGCAGCCGAACAGAAACTGGACGGCCATCATGTTTTTCGATGATGGCCATTTCGATGATGGCCGATGGCCATTTTTTGAAGAAGATATCAATTCAGAGCTACGAAACTTGCACATAATAAAGTTCACAGTGGCAAGAACGGGCTGTGCAAAACTCGTCTTTCTATCTTGCATGATGTGACCGTAATTGTATTGTCTTATGTGCGCCGTTTTACATAACATCACCATAGTGGCGATCGTTTTATAGATGCACTCCCTTTAATACACTTTTATACACTCCCTTTAACCCTATCTGACAGTCCAAGTAAGTCATATTATTGGGGATGCAGATGCAAGACTGGGGATGCAGATCAGAACATTGGGGATGCACCTGCACCCCCCTAAGTATATAAAGTTCCGCATGTGTGGGGAGCCGTTTTTTACGAGCAGTAAATCTTTTGCATGCGATAAATTATTATTGCGCCGCGAAGCGGCGCCAGAATTTGAGTTTTGAGCGGGTTGGAGAACTAATTTTTGCTATTGAAACCAGCATGCAGGGTCAAAACGAGGAAATATGTCTGGAGCAAAAGGTGGTGTAAAAAGACATGTTGCCCCCCCCCCCCCCAGGCGCGTAACCACCCGGTTTCGGTCACCGGGTGGTAAATATAATGTTTTTTTTTTGGCACAGATATTAAGTTCGTTTTCTTTTGTTTATGAGCGTTACAAGTCGTGCGGCTCTGTTTTGTAATCTCTCTAGTCGTTGTGAGTCATGAAAAGTAAAATGTCCGTCATACACTACGTCACAATAGTCAGAATACGGTCGAATGTATATTTTGTAGAGTTGAGCTAAGACTGTCCTTGGTAAATTATTTAACAATAGGATAGAGAGGGCTCAGAGCTCTGCTGACTTTTTGTATGATATCGTTAACATGAGCGTGAAATCTAAGATCATTGGATAGTGTAAGTCCTAAGTGTTTATGACTGCTGGTGTGTGGCATGGGCTCACCTCCAAATGTAAGCTGTGGTGAGTGCATGTTGCGCTTTGTTGTAAATGTTTGCATAACTGTTTTCGTAGCATTGCATGTAATATGCCAGTTTTGTCCATAGGAAAATATCGAGTCCTGGGCCTCGTTTCATAAAGCGGCGTAACCTACGAACCTACGTAGTTGACGCCGATTTTGGCGTAGCCTACGCCAATTCCGTTTCATAAAGAAAAAAACCGGCGTTAGCTACGCCATTGAAACTACGCCGCTTCATTTACGTCAAAGCACCGAATTGTTCGTAAGTTACGGCATTTGCGTTTCATAAAAGGGCGTAGCTTATGCCAAATAATATTTCAGGGCCTTGATTTTCGGTAAAAAGCAACGCAAGGATTTGTTGCGTTGTTTTAGTGCTCCGACGGCCTTGAAAGTTGTTTTGATTGCATTGCTGGCATATTTTGTGAGCCTGGCGGCGATATTAGAGGCTGGTGTGATGATTTTACATTGAAACTTACTTCAAGAGCATAGCAAGATATTTATGTGAAGCACGAAACTGAAGTATTAGTTGAATCTCTGAAGAATTTGAGTGGCTCAAATACCATGTGGACCACCTCATGACATACATGTGTTTGTAAGAATTGATTTATAATTCACTGTAGTCTCATATCATTTGTGCAATGTTGTAATAGATGGCAAGCATTGTTTTCAATGAATTAACATGATTTACAAGACTTCTCTGACCAGTAGTAGTGAGCAAGGTGATAGCGTAATGCCAACTGGCAGTTGGACAGTTGGGTAACTAAGGTGTAACTAACCCTTACCAATGTCAATACTCAGGAAATGCTAATGCAAGCCAAGCCTGGGGTTAGTTTATTTCTCTGGCATTACCAATGCTAATACTAATATGATTAATAATGCAATACTAATGACCATCACACATTGGGCATTACAGCAGATACTGTGGCGAGACATAGATGTGTTGACGCTTCAATCTTCCCCACTGAGACACACCTTCCATCTATAGGTGCATGATGACCAACATTCCTAAACCTATCCATTACTTTTGTAAACTGTGGTTGTCAAAGTTGAAAATTCAGACATTTCAGTCAGCTAGTGCCTCAACATTTGATTCCAATCATTAGTTATTCATAGATTTAGCCAGTAATAATATATTTAGCCAGAATCATCTATGTCATGTCAAAAATGTTGATGTCATGTCAAAAATCACTACACAAAACTTATTAAGCCTATTGTATAGGTATGCTGAATGCTTGCCATTTATTATAGCATATTCAATTGCCTCTTGCAAATGCTAATGTGACCAATGTGACCAGTGAACAGTGACTTCTTCTGGAACAAACATTAGCAATTGTCTGCAGCTGGTGAGTGAAATTGGTAGGAAAATGTCTGTTCATGCCAAGCTGCAGTTAAGAGTGGATGAAAGCTGAAACAAATCTGGATATTGGGAGCAACACTGTGATGGAAGGCCAATGTAAGACTGCTGATCAATAAAGGCGTCAGAGTCTGAGTTTGTGTGTTTTAGTGGCGTGGCTGAATACATCAATTTGTTGTCAGTGAACTTCATATTAGATAAGCCATCTGTCATCATGACATGCCATGACGTGTCATCATGACATGTCATGATGTGACATCATGACGTGTCATCATGGCTTGTCATCATGACATGTCATCATGACTTGTCATCATCTTAGCTTCTCATCTGTTTTATGTGCTGCCATCTATACACTGGACCAGGGGCGTAACTTTTTGAAAATCATTGGGGTTGCACTTAGTTGTTAAGAGCCCATTTGTAACACATCACGTCATAGGCGTAATGTTAAATTCCCAAATTATTGGGGTTGTAGCTACAACCCCAATTTACATTAAAGTTCCACCCATGCACTGGACTGTTTCACACTAACCACAATTAGATCAGTAAATATGCATGATTCATGCCATAGCCCATATGAGTCCGTAATGGATTGGATTAATATTTCATACATTGCATCATGCAGTGGCGTACTGAGTATCAGGCCATGCAGGTCATGACCTGGTCCTTTGGACCCGAGGCGCCCATGCAAAGCTGGCGCCCCTCCGATCGGTCACGACGCCCCTCTGGCCAGTGACTGCGCCACTCCGGCCAGTGAGGACGCTCCCCGGCCAGTAACGTCACTTTTGTGGCCAGTGACGGCGCCCCCGGCCACTGCGCCCCGGCCAGTGAGGGCGGCGCCTCTCCGGCCCGTGACAGCGCCCCTCCAGCCAGCGACGGCGCCCCTCCGACTCCGACTAGTGACTGTCCCTCTTCGGCGAGTGACGGCGCCCCTCCGTCCAGTGACTCTCCTTCCGCATGGTGCGGAAGGAGAGGCGGTCGAATTCGCCGGATCTAATACCCAAACACAATCGACAAACAATGCTTTGGCCGACCTCAAATGAAGAAGCGGGCAATAGTCTCGACGGTGGCAGGTTACAGGCGCGGATCCAGGATTTAAGTCAGGGGGGGGGGGCGTCATACAAAAAGTTGCGTCCTACGGGCGCGTTTGTATGGCACGACATGGGCGGGACTCGGGCTCAGGGGGGGGGGGGGGGGGGGGACCCTAGCGCCCTCTGCCTGGATCCGGGCCTGGATTACGGATTATATGTATATATAAAGTAAATCTGTCTCGCATCGTTTTGCGTTGTGTGCTGGCAAGTGGCAATATGTCCGATTCATTTTTGAGACGAGGATTTCTGTTGGTGGTTCTATCGGCATTATCGCCATGACTGTTCACATGCAATAGAAAGCGTATTATTAATTTGATTTACTAGTAATGTATTCATTAAATAAGAACAAAAAACGAGAATCACGCGAGCTTTTCATTAAACCCACATACGTGCGGGCTTTAAATTATCACACCGGATACGTGGGCTCGATAATGGCAGCTCTAATGGCTTTCGCCTGGGTCCAGAAAATATTTGTTATTTATTTACTCAGAAACGATATTTTAATATGATTTATTTTACAAATATTTTTTAATATTTGTATGATTCCAATTTCAATAATTGCATTCAAAACAAATGTTTATTATAATGCTTTCAATACACTTCAATTTTTAAAACACCCTTGATTGTTTACGCCAGCAACGCAAACTGCGCCGGAGTAAACAACTCCGTCGGCACCTTGGTGAAACGGACTCATTTACGGTGCGTAGCTTTTGATGGCGTAACTCACGCATTTCGTAAGTTACGCCAAAAGCTTTATGAAACGAGGCCCAGGTCGTTATGTAATGATTGCTGAGTATGAATGAGGTTATGTGGTTGATGTGGTGCTTATAATGCCAAAGATGTGTCATCAGCAAAAAAGAGAACGTCATTCGTCGTTTTGTTGGCTAAGTCGTTTAAGTATATTAATGCAAGTAAAGGCCCTAATTCTGAACCCTGTGGGCATCCGGCATTGATTGTGTGAAATGATGAAAACCTGTCTCCAACTCTCACCTTTTGTTGTCGATCTTTAAGATATGACTCCAGCCACTGCAGTAGAGTACCCCTAATGCCGAATTCGGCCTCACATTTTATTAATAGTCCCCTGTGCCAAATTTTGTCGAAATATTTTGAAATGTCAAGAAAAATTGCAGTAAAATCATTGCCTTTGTCTAAATTTGAGTACATGTTTTGCGTCAGATGTAAAAGTGGTAGCTGTGTGCCGTGTCCAGGTCGATAGCCGCTTTGTTTTTGCAAAAGAAGAGAACTATCAGTGAGGTGCTTATAACTATGGCTAAATATTATTTTTCCAAACAACTTTGATAGCAGGGAAGAAGGCTGATTGGACGATAGTTTGTGGGATCCGACGGAGAGACTTCTTTCTTGTATATAGGGTGAACATTGGCTGTTTTCCAAATTGCCGGATAAACTCCCACATTTAGGCAAGCATTGTACAATTTAGTTAATGGTTCGTAGATGAGCAGTGCTACAAGCTTCAAAATTCTAGGTGGGAGATCATCTGATCCGCATGATTTGTTGGAGTCAAGAGAATTTAGCACATTAAGAACTTGACTTGGAGTTATGTTAATAGAGTCTAAAGTGGGAACCAGCCTCCCATTGTCGTTTGTTAGTGGGCTTCGATTATCGTCAACGTCAAGTTGTGATTGTTTGGCAAAGTGATTATTTAGCAGGGTAGCTTTTTGGTCGTCATCTGTCGCGATGGTCCCGTCTGTGTTTACTAATGGTGGTATGATCTGGTCACTGGTCCGTCCAATGATGGTTTGTAGCGTGGTGTGGTATTTGAATGGAGATTGTTTGCATTGAAGAAGGATATTTACTTTTGATTTGAGGTACTCGTCTTTCATACGTCTGTTTAAGTCGGTCACAGTCGGTTTAAGTTAAGTCGGTAAGTTTCGCTGTCTTTTCCACCTTTCCCAATCCAATGTACACTGTCTCTGTTTGGCCAGCCTATACAATCTGTATCGTATCCTGATGTTGCGTGTAAGGTCTACATTTATCCAAGGCTTGTGCCGTCTGTCAGTTTGGATTGTCTTCATGGGTATGGCTGTCTTGGCTGCATTTAATACTGTGGACGGGAATTTTTCAGCTGCCTCTTCCACTTCTCCCGCTAGTATCAAGTCCCAGTCCGTATTGAGCAATGTATATGTCAGTAGGTGTGCGTCAAGTCTGTCATAATCCCAAATACACTTCAGTCGTCTTGAGCATGTCGATGGTTTTACTATGTTCATAACTGCGTATATGGGGTAATGGTCTATCTGTGAGAATGGAGATAAAACACCGCTGTCAGTGATGATGTCCGTGTCGGTCGCAAACGGAAGGTCGCGAAGGTTGTTACTGTTTGGTCTGGTGGGCTCATCTATCAGCTGTACTAAGTCTAGGGCGTCAGTGACATCTTTAAGTCGGATGGCAAATGGTGTGATGCCGCTATTTAATATTGGATGATTAATGAAAATATTCCCTACATTGATATCACCTAAAATAATTATGGAATTTGGCGAGGATGTTTGTGCGATGGTTGCACTTTCAGTTAATCTGTCAATAAATTCACTCTAACGATGAGCGGACATGTTGGGCGGAAGATATATGCAGCATATTATGAGTGATGTGTCCTGAATGTTAATCGGTGCCCAGATCCACTCTTCTCCCGGCAGTTCTAACTCACGCCTGCGTTTGATTGGTAGCGTAGTACGAGCATACAGTGCTGTGCCTCCCCCTGCATGTATATTCCTGTGATTTGTAAATAGTGTGTGGAAGTCGGAAAGATGAAACAAGTCACGGTGAATAGTGTCATCAAGTTTCGTGTCGGTAAGCGCAAGAATATCAACATTATTTCTTTCGACAAACTGGTTCAACTCCTCTAGTCTATGAGGTGAAGTAATGCTGCTAACACGCGCACTGCAGGGGGGGGTTGATTTCCGCCCCCCCTCAGGTTTTTCAAAGATAGCGAAAAAACGGCGGCACGCAGCGCCGCCGGGTTTTGATACACCTGTTAGGACATCAATTGCGCACACTTTGATAAAAAAATATGTTCGGGTCATCTCAGGTCAGGTCACCAGACCAGGTCAAGTGACCCCACCACCAAAAATGTTTGCAGTTGTGCCAAAGCCAGAGTTTTTCACCGATCAGGTTGAAACTTACAGGATGTCATGAGGGCATCAGTACTTACAATTCGTATAACTCGGAATTTTGATATCGGTGACCTAAGGTCAGGTCAATTTCGTAACCTCCCCATAATAAGTCAATGGGGAAATATACAAATGCTTCCTATTTCAAGGATATGCATGGTACTAGTCCAATTACTTCTGGATCATGTTATTATAGGATATTCTTGATGATCCAAGTGTAAGTTTTGTTCAGTGACCCCTATTGGGTCATTTGAGGTCATGCGAGGTCTCCATCACTTTTTTTGTCAATAACTCTCGACATAATGAAGATAGAGAAGTAAAACAGACATCAATGTGTTTGTCTCGTCGAGACACGTCTTCCCATATGCAACATGCCCTACTTGGGTCACCACTTGACCTTGACCTTAGGTCAAATTGTTAAGTTGACTTAACAAGGTCACCATATATATCATTCAAAGCGCCTTGACAAGATAAACACAATGGCGTAAACAGTTTTCCGTTATCTTTATTAAGTAAAAAGTTAATAGCAAAAAACAATTTAGCAAAAAAACGGATTTGTTTTCTTTTTGACCTCTGGAGCCTCAAATATTGACCTGAGATCAAATCTGAGGACACCTTAGCGATTACAAATTTCACTGACTGGCGTTTGCTTTTTTCCGTTTGTTTTTAACTATCATCGTTTCTGAGATATATGGGAATTTCTGGAGCGATGTCCTAAAACAGGGAAAACTGGAAAATTTGACATTTGATGACCTCTGGTGACCTCAATTTTGACCTGACTTAAAAAAACACTGAAATACTTTCGATAGAACATGTATGAAGCTATCAAATGCCTTTTTCCGCTTCTCGCTACGTTGCGTAGTTTTCGAGATCTTAGGGGGGGCGGAAATCACCCCCCCCCCCCTGCAGTTCGTGTTCGGCGCAAAGCCCCTGCAGTGCGCGGGTTAATATTGACGTGTGATATTGTCAAAAGGCTTTGTAAATTTGGTCCAGGGCTCGTCTCAATGCCTTCTTTTGAAAGAAGCAGGCGTATCTGTTGTAATCGGTTGTTGTGCTCCCATTGAGAAACCGTGAAGGATGATGCATGGTTGACTAAATGATATGTAGGCTTCCGCTGGTCAGTGACTGTAATGTTAATTGTGAATGACTGTACGGGTTTTATGGTGGACACATAGGAGAGTAGGAACGAAGGATGCGAGAATATTACCCCAGCGGCCGAGTTGTCTGCACCGACCAGCGTTGTTTGTAATGACGGTGACTTGTGTGGATGTAGTTGTAGATCTCAGCACCAGTGACCGGCGGAGGGCTCTCATTGTAGAAATTGTATCGGGAACCCGGGACGGCGAACAGCACGAGACGGCCTTAGGCGAAAAGAACAGGCAGTGAGACATAACACCTCTCAAGGCGGAGGGCGACACGCAAACATATAGCTAATTATCTTGAGGACTAAGTGGACAAATTATACGAACCAAGGATAAGCAAGGCAAGTAATTAAATGGAATACAAACTAGGTGTGACGCATATGACAAGAGACCTGACAATGCCAAGAGCTAGAGCAAAACATGACAATGAACCATGTACTCAACAGTATTATTCACGACAAATTCGCTGCACGTGCTGTAACACGGGAATATCAAACGGGGTCAAGGTCAAGGCCAAGACTTATAACCTCCTACGCAAGCAAGACATGGTCGTGGGTGAGCAAGGGACGTCATCCCGGTGATCAGCATGCCATCATCCCACCAAGCTACGGTCATCGACACACATGTGGCTGGACTATCCGCGGACATACAACTTACATCACTAAGGTTGTTCCTCTGTCGCGAGCCGACAGGAGCGGAGCCGGGTGACAGACGCAGTGGCGCGCACAGGTACATACACAAGTGCTCCCGATCAAACGAGTTATGCAGTTTAACTTTAACAACTCTCGAGTCATAACAGGAACAATACTTATCACATATCGGCAGGCCAGGCGGGCCCCTGGAGGCCAGGCGGACCCCTGGAGGCCAGGCGGGCCCCTCTGGCGACCGAGCGAGGGCCCCCTGGGGCCGAAGTCCCCAGCGTTTTTTTTATGGTGTCAGGCGCCCGCAAAACGCCTTACGTCGCATAAAAGAACGCCTACGAACCTAATCAAATCGTAACACGAATAAATAACAGCACTTGTGTGTCTGTTAACGGCATGCATATGTAAAGACGTACAAAAGACCCCAGCCAGTGTGGAGAGGACCCTCTACCAGCTTTTAAAGGGCCCTGCAAATCTGCAGATGGCCCCATGCCGGTATTTAGAGGGCCCTGTCGGTTGTAGAGGGCCCTCTGCCGGCCTTTATAGGGCCCTGTCGATCTGTAGAGGGTCCCTGTCGATCTGGAGAGGGCCCTCTGCCGGCCTTCAGAGGGCCCTGCCGATCTGTAGATCGACCTGCCAATCTGTAGAGGGCCTCTGTCGGCATTTAGAGGGCCCTGCCGACCTGTAGAGGGCCCTCTAAATGTTTTATGGGCCCTGTCTTTCCAGGCTTTATGGGCCGTGTCGATCTACAGATTGTCCCAGCCAATCTGTAGAGGGCCCTCTTCTGGCCTATAGAGGACCCTGCCGATCTGTACTATGCTGGCCTTTAGATGACCCTGCCAGCATGTAGAGGGCCCTCTTCCAGCCTTTATGGGCCCTGTTGATCTGGAGAGTGCCCCAGCCAATCTATAGAGGGCTCTGCCGGTTTTTAGATGGCCCTTCCGGCCTTTAGAAGGCCCTTCCAGCCTTTAGAGGGCCCTTCCTGCCTTTAGAGGGCCCTTGCGGGCTCTAGAGGGCCCTGTCGGCCTTTAGAGGGCCCTGCCGGCCTTTAGAGGGCCCTGCCGATCTGTAGATCGCCCTGCCAATCTGCAGAGGGCCTCTGCCGGCATTTAGAGGGCCTTGCCGATCTGTAGAGGGCCCTGTCGACCAGTAAGAGGACCCTCTTTCAGCCTTTAGGGGCCCTCTGCTGTTTGAGTGTCCTGCGATCTGCAGAGTGTCCGAGCCACTCTGTAGAGGGCTCTCTGCTGGCCTTTAGAGGGCCCTGCCGATCTGTAGAGGGCCCTCTGTTGGCCTTACCCTATTAGTGGCAGGCTCCTGGCTACCCCTATTAGTGGCAAGGGGTGGGTGTCGGATTCCGCCCCCCGGAGATCTCGAGATCTACCCGTCCGATTTTAGCCAAATCAAACAGCGTTTGATTCCCCTCAACACGATCTACATTTCTTAAAACAAAAACGAAATTTTTCATAGGGGGCAACAGGGGGGCAAAAACTACAAATATTAGAGGTATTTGTGATCCAACACATCTGTCATGTTTATCAACCGATTTCAACGCAACTAATGTGGATCGATAGATTGAATTGAGATTGATATATGATGGGGACTTTTTAAAATTCAAAAATCATAGGCGTTTTCAGGTCACTAAATTTGGGGGTAAAATAAATGCCTTATGAAACCGGCTTTTTTCTTCTTCTTTTTCGATAAATGAAATGGTGCGCTATTTTGACATCAGACACAACAGTTAGAAAGCATATTTGCATCCATAGGCGGTGCCAGGTTAGCGAAAAGGGGAGGCAAAATATATAAAAAATACTTCCTGTAAACCTCCCCTTTTCAAGTCCCTGAATCCGCCTCTGTCGTGCAATATTTATTATGGTTAACTAAAATCGACTAATTTGCACTTGCTTCAATCACCGTAAATCTATGCAACTCCTTTATACTTCAGGCAGTTAGGAAGAAGCCGTGAAGATCGCATCTCCGTATTATCGCTAAATGTCACTGCAAAAAAAAATCCTCCAAAACTGGGCCCTGGAACCGTCTCTGTTAAGGTTAGGAACTCCAAATTTTGGCCCCATATGCGGAATTCAATTATAGGAAAAGTCCCAAATTGCATGGGTCTGCTGCTAGCCGTTCGGAAGATATCTGCGAACAACCTGAGGGGTGGGCAGAATCTGCCCCCCCCCCCCTCCCCTGACACTAATGGACCCTGCCGATCTGCAGATGGCCATCTGCCGGCGTTTAGAAGCCCCTGCCGATCTGTAGAGGGCCTCTGCTGTCCTTTAGAGGGTCCTGTGGTGGTAGAGGTGGTCTGTCGGTCCAGCGCCGGTGAGGCTCTCGAAGGAAGACCAGTCAAAGTTGTCATTGTTTTTCAGTGTATGCTAGTTTCGTACGTTTCGTCTCGCTTGTTGGATCCGTCACACTCACAGCTCACACTGCACTGTATTTCCGCGTCTGCCCATGCCTGACCCCACACTGTCGTGTCACACCCAAAACTCCTCGGGTCGCAGCCCGTGCCGGGGGCTACGCTGCGCTGGTACCACCCGACCCCGACGAATCACGGAGCCGCTCACAGCGCTGCGATGGCAGCGAGCCAATCGCATCCACCGCCCGGTCGGGTCGGGTCGCCAGGTCACCCTGGCGGCGGCCAACATAACCACAAGAATGCCCGGCGCCCGGCGGCACCAACCCCGCAGCACGATGCACGGCGATGCCAAAGCCAGACACCTAACACCAGTAACGTCTGAGCGGAGTACAAGGCTTTGTCAATGTACAAGTATTAACTCGGCATTGGCTGGGGTCTCAGCGGAACGCCATTGGCTGCGGGGGGGCGTTTTTCGCCCCCCCCCCCCCCGGTTATCTTCCGAACCAATAACCACAGCGTCGACCTGCAGAGGTGGCCATAGATCTCGTCTGGACACACATCCGGACAAACACGTTGGCCCGTACTTTCCTGAGCGACCCCCCAGTGGAAATCTTCGAATTATGAAAAAACATGTGAACATGTTTCTCATCCTTCTACGAATTTGAATTAGAATCGCCTTGACGATGCAAACACGATGGCGGTGGCGTAAAACATTAGTGCCTTATCTTCATTAGGTAAAGGGTTATTTGCGAAAAACTGTTTTGCCAAAAACAGTTTTGTTGACATATGATCACTTCTCGAGCCTAGAATATTGATCTGAGCTCAAACTTGAGAACACAAATGGGATTGCATTTTTCCAGAGCTTTCGATTGCTTTTGCCGTTTATTCCTAGCTATGATAGTTCCTAATATATTTGGGGGTTTCTGGAGCAAAGTCTAAAACCGGAAAATCTGACCTTTGATGACCTCTGGTGACCTCCATATTGACCTGACCTTACAAAAGACAGATGTACTTTCGATAGAGTTTGTGTCGAGCTATCATCAAAACGATAAAAACGCCGTTTTCCGCTTGTCGCTACGTTGTTGGTTTTCGAGATCTTAGGGGCGGAATCCGCCCCCCCCCCCTCTCCAGAGCGTGTAATTATCAGAGGCCCTCCAGAGCGCGTGTTAAGCTATAACTCTATCGTGTTGTAGAAGCCCCTCGGTATTACAATGTGGCGTATTTGTTCAAGAAAATTTATAAACAAACTGTATCCAAAGCTTTATGTAAATCAAGATCTCGTTATTTGGAGCATGTTATTTCGTCATTTTGTAGAGATTTTGTAACTTCATCGTACATGTGCAAAATCGGCATGTACAATGTACATGTCATGCCATCATATGACATGTCATCATATGACATGTCATCATATGACATGTCATCATATGACATGTCATCATATGACATGTCATCATATGACAGTAGGTACTACTGTGTTGTTTCCTTAATCTGAATTGAAGAAGATTCAGGAAATTATTTTGATTAAGCCGCGCCCCGCTGGAGGTAGCAGAATCTGCCCCCCTGATTTTCTCAATAACTTGAAAACAATGATATATATCGACGTCAACCTTTCAGTACCTTGTGCTGCATCTATTATACGTCTTATCACATCATTATAGGTATAATACAGTAATTAATATACTGTGTAATATGACCTTTTCCTCGACAGAAAGTAGGTAATTAATAATACAAAATATATTAGGTGAATTTTCGGCCACAGGCCATTCTCAAACCATAACACATTGACAATCAAATATTCAGCTGCCGCAGTTCTAAACTTTTTCTCCCTGTAAACACGTGGGTTGTTTTTCAGAGTCCTACTACCTGACTAAAACACTAATACATCAACTGAATACATTATCATCATTGCCAACCAGTGTCATCGCATCATAGTATCATATAGCGTAGGGTCGTACATATAAAATCACATCATATCGTTACACATCACATCACATCATCATCATTGTCAAACAGTGTTATATCGTAATGTCATATAGCTAAGATCGTTACATATAAAATTGCATATCGTTTCACATCACATCATATCATATCGTTTTGCCAAAAACATCATCACACAGACACCCTAGTAACGGTTGAGGAACGTACTAACGTAACCAGAATAGAGACTGAGCTATACATCAAGCCTACGAACTCAGGTATCGTTTTACATTATGAGTCTGCCCATCCTACATCGACGAAGCATAATATTGCTAGGAACCAATTGAGACCGGCCATCAGGAACTCGTCGAACGCCCTGAAAGAGAGACGCAGTATTGATAAGATTCGCAACCTGCTTCTGGAAAATGGGTACCCAGAAAAACTGCTGGTGAGATTTCTCAGAAAAGCTCGACGTAACTATACGCCGGCACGCGCAGACAGGCAAGAGGCAGAAACATTGCGATGGTTTTCTAGGGTTACCTTATATAGACGAAGAACTTCTGTGCAAAATCAAGAGCAAAGTTAAGAAATCGGGTCTAAACGTTAAGATAGCATGGAAAAATCCCCAGAAACTCAAGGATAAGCTAGTTCGTTCGTCATTATGTAAGCCCAAATGCCCGGGTGGTCAAAGATGACATACGTGTAGGTCGGGCTTTTCAGGCGACTGCACGCAAAATAATGTAGTCTATGAGCTGAGCTGTAACATCTGCCAGGAGAACGGTAAGGATCTTAAATACATAGGTGAGACTAAGCGTCCGGTACGCTTGAAATTTAATAAGCACGTCAGGGACGCGCTCAATGAAACTCATGACACCCCGATGGGGGATCACTTTAGAGAGTCTCACTCAGCAACAGATAGGAGCTCAACCCCTCTCAAGATTCGCATTCTTACAGATCTAAAGATTATTCTGATATAAAAATAGCAGAATCCCTTTTGATCCAAAAGAACCGCCCTCAGCTCAATACTAACCTTTCATCATGGCCCATCCTTTGACTTCCTTCTGTGATCCATCGTTGGTCATGTCCTCAACTTTGATGTGTAACGATATGATATGATGTGATGTGAAACGATATGCAATTTTATATGTAACGATCTTAGCTATATGACATTACGATATAACACTGTTTGACAATGATGATGATGTGATGTGATGTGTAACGATATGATGTGATTTTATATGTACGACCCTACGCTATATGATACTATGATACGATGACACTGGTTGGCAATGATGATAATGTATTTAGTTGATGTATTAGTGTTTTAGTCAGGTAGTAGGACTCTGAAAAACAACCCACGTGTTTACAGGGAGAAAAAGTTTAGAACTGCGGCAGCTGAATATTTGATTGTCAATGTGTTATGGTTTGAGAATGGCCTGTGGCCATTCCCAAATTCACCTAATATAATTTTTGTATTATTAATTACTTACTTTCTGTCGAGGAAAAGGTCATATTACACAGTATATTAATTACAGTATTCTACCCATAATATATACTATGTTCCTCACAAGAGCACTGAACAACGTCTTATCACATCATTTCAATGAAAATGGTGGAGCACTTTAGGAGATAACGACGTTTTTATCACGTCATGTCAAGCCAATTTTTTTTGTGAGAAAACAATAAATGTTTGAAAAATCGCAGAAAATCGAGTTTTGAAGCAAATTGCAAATACAAAACTCTGAAAGAAAGGAAATGACATTATATTGCATATGGCTATCGCTGATTTTCGAAATTTTGAGTTTTGACTCCCAAAAATAAATATATATTTTTTCGTTGTCGAAAGTTATTTGTCGTTGTTTTACAACATACAACATAATGTACTGTTTGAATTATGTGGGCCCCCTGGCTACGAGGGCCCCTCTGATCCCATTCCCCCCCCTGGTAGAAATTCTCCCTACGCCCCTGACTTCTAGTAGCGGAAGCCCTCTGGGTCTACCCGATAACTGTTTGCTACCAGCCAGTTCCTGGGGTCTTTTGAATATCTCAGCAACTAATGTGAATCAGGAAAAACGAAAGGCATGCCCTGATTCAGAAAATTATGTTCTATAAACAGTGTCAATAACCCCAAATTAGCGATGTGAGTAGGCACACTCACTTTAAACGACGTGCCGTCTATTTCTTTTAGCAGGTACCCCAAAATGATGCATATCGACCGGTAAAATCAGGAGATATTCACACACAAAAACGAGGGGTGGTTGGATCCCCCCTCCATTGCGGAGGTGGGGTTTGACCCCCCCCCCTTACATTGCGGAGGGGTAGTTGGATCCCCCCTCCATTGCGGAGGGTTGACTGGATCCCCCTCCATTGCGGAGGGGTGTTTGGATCCCCACCGTCCATTGTGGAGGGGTGGTTGGGTTCCTCCTCCCTCCATTGCGGAGGTGTGGTTGGATCCACCCTCCATTGCGGAGGTGTAGTTGGATCCCCCTCCATTGCGGAGATGTGGTTGGATCCCCCCTCCATTGCGGAGGGGTGGTTGGATTCCCCCCCCCCCCTCTACCCCTCCCTCCATTGCGCGTGAACACATGAGTTACTGGGGGTCTATGTTTTGCCCCCTCCCGTTATTTTACCATATCTCCTGAACTAACGCCAGTATCGTCACCAAACTTTTAGTCCCCTCTCTCACATCAACTTTACACCCAAGGTTGACCAAAGGGAAAAAAATGAAGTCGTGATCGGCAACCGGAAATGACGTCAGAGTGACGTTATGTTCTGCGGTGTTTGTTGAAAAATAAGGGGTTGCGAAAACAACTGTCAAAAATACAGTTTTAAGTCTAAATTATCCAAAAATGACTGACTTATGGCTTTTGAAAGGCAAAAAAACGTCCTCCTCTCAAGACATTTCCGCACATTACCCAGATTATTCCGTTTTTGACGTCCACTTCGATTTTTGTTATGGAACAAGCAATGCCCTAAGGCCATTTTTAGCGTTATAGACGAAAAACGAACCCATTAACATGATTTACAACGCCTAATAATGACCTAAAGTTTGACCTCGTGGCCTCGGATGACCTTGACCTGACCCAAGGCCAACACAAGCTTAGAATGGTACTTAGAAGTGTCAGAAGCAATAACTATGCCCATTTATTGACTGCCTGAGCGTTTAATATCGTTATTTTGCGCGACAAATGCATCCACCGAGACCTTTATGACACGGTCAAATATTTTGTCTTTGACCTGACCTATGAAGCCATCAGTTACCCCGAGGCGGGCCCGAGGTAGACAAAAATGCATTTTCTGCGACGCTTTTTCCAGGTCACTGGAGTGACGTTTGAATTTTACAATCGGTCCAATGGTTACGGGGATCCGAGAGGGGGATGAGCTAAAGGTGGTTGTCGGAGAGCTTCTACGACTTCACCAGCCATAATGTCCGACCTCCTAACTTCCTCAACTGTAATCCCATGGATTACAGTTGAAGAACTAACTATGCGGTGCAGTTCCTTCGAAGGAAACTAACTGCCTGTAACACCAAGACCTCTGTTGGAGGACCCGAACAATTGGCGAGGTTGAGGGGTCTATCTAAGGACACCGTGAATATTGCATGCGACGGGTGCACGAAACGGTTCTAGGCCGAGGCGTAGACTGGAGTGGCTACTTTGAGTGAATTGCCTTCTGGAAGAGATGAACTGATCGGCAATCGTGCATGTAAGTGCTTTGGCTGCCAGGTCACGCATAACCTCACGCACTCCGATGTGATCGCAACGTCATCTTTGACCTAGCGTAGCCAAGACTCAAGACTCAAGACTCAAGAAGCCTTCCGGCTGTGGCCGCTGGCCGGGGAATCAAATGAATAATGCTTACAGCGGCGTTGCCACTTTGTAATTATGTGATGGGTGCCCTTATGTCGTGATCATTGGTTAGCATATAGTGGCAAAGTGGCAAAGTTGATAACAAGATTATGTATGTATATATAATGTATGTGTATGATAATGTATGTGTATTGCAGTAATATCGCCCAAATGTATCTGGATGGAGTCCTGAGGTCCCTTGTGGATCCACCGCACGACTTCCTCCAAAGGCACGATCAAACGCCGGCAGTACGGGAATGTTTCCCACGAGGGTTCATGGTTGTGCCGCCTACACCACATACCCGTACTGGACGCACTGCAGCTGGGCCAGGCCGAGGTGACTGCCGCAGCGTTCTCAGTCGCGGCTCCCACAGCTCTGCAGCGCTGCCGTGCCGGGCCGACCGCGGCGCGCAGTTCTCAGAGGGAACCGGGCTGACACACGGAGAGGGGCGAGCCGCCTCACCCCGCCTTGACCCCTCCCGGCCGGAGACGCCAAGTCCTGCAGCTGGCCGGCCGCAGCGTGCGTGCCCGCTCGGCGCCGGAGTCGTCGCCTGACCGGCCATCACAGCGGAGATCGGCTGCCGGCAGGCGTGGGGACTGGGGAGGTACCGACACGAGGGATGAGGGAACACGGCGCAGTACACCATGGCCCGGCACCGACAGCTCACCCGACCGCAGACACGACCGCTGCAGCTTCAACGATAATGCGGCGCAGAGATGTAGGAACGTCACCAAAAGTGTGTGTGTGTGCGGGGGGGGGGGGGGGGGCAATGAAACTTTGATCTCGTCTTTTGGAGAACCCCCCTATTGAAGGTTTCTTTGCAGATGTGGGCTTTTCTGGTCTTGGCGAACCTTTTGCCATCAAACAGTTTCCTCATCAAGCAAAAAATACTATTTTAGCAACAAAATGACCGAAAGGTGAGTGGCCCCCTTGTTCCTACGCCTATGATGCGGCAGGATGGCGCTGACATCGGTGGATACGAGGCACATGCATGCAAACCAGTATGAGAGTTTCGCCGCGCTGTGGCAGATTTGATGCATATTGATATGTAGATACATGGAAGGCTCAGACATAGGGATCAGAGTGCAACCTTTTGATTTTTGTCTATCGGTGATCGGCGAATGCAGATGCTACACGTCCAGGTCAAGTGCAGGTGCGGTGAAAACACGAGCAAAATACATGTGTTACGTAACAACACACCCGCGACGCAGATAACGAACATCAACAAAAAATACACCCAAACTGACCAAAACTATCGCGTACTCAGTGTATTTTAACCCTCGCCCTACGGAGACATTTTCTCACCTTCGCTCTACGGGGGGGGGGGGGGGGGCTGACAGGCTCCCCCTGCTAACTTCCCAACCAATCAACTTAGAGCAATGCGGTAAGAACCCAGCATGTTGCCTGTCATCAGAGGAAGCTAACAGTATGCCATTTTTAAGTTTCAGGTCAACGGGTGACCTTTCAGGTCAAGTGAATGACCTAAGATCGACCACGTCCAAAAAAAAAGTGATTGTACAGGGCGCTTCTGAACTTCTGAACGGAACTTCTGAACTTCTGAACTTCTGAACGGAAAGAGATAGAGAGACACCGTAAAAAGTAACGTGTTGCCTGTCATAAGGAAAATCCAAAGGCATCCCATTTTGAGCATCTAGGTCAACTGGTGAACTTTGTGGTCAGGTCAATGAACCTTTGGGGTATGACATGACCTTGACGAAAAGGTCATAGGTCACGATCTAATAGTCGTATACACTTCAAATTTTGATAGGATACGTTGTAAACTCAATTGTTTTAAACTCAGCTACTGAAAATTTCAGCAAGATGCGCCGCATGTGTAAAAGGTATTCAAGAAAAACCTCGTGGAGGGGGGGGGGCTGTCAGCCCCCCCCGTAGGGCGAGGGTTAATCCATGGTTAACCCGCCATTGACTGGGGGGGGGGGCGTTATTCGCCCCCCTGACGAACTTTCATAATAGCTCAAAAACCAATAGTGCTATCAACGTGAAACCTCAGTTACCTTCTTCTACATCAATTTGACGTCTTCTGTGTAAGCCCGAAGCAATTTCGTGGAACATATTTCGAGATATAGTGAATTTAGTGACGTCACTACACACGAGTTTGACACAAAAATAAGCTAAACCTTAGAAGGTAAAAATGCTACAATAAAAATGTCATATTTTAAGGAAAATGCAATACAAAAACGTCAAAAGATAGCAAATGGCAAGGGCTACAAAATGGCTTTTTCGGCTTTTTGCAAAAAAAAATTTACCCCACAAAAAAAAATACAGTTTTTGAAAAAAAGGCCCTCAAAATCAAATATTTCAAACTTTTTCCAAAACTGGAAAATATGTTGAACAACCACATGTGGACAATATCCAAATAAGATTTTAAAGCAATATCTTTATTTTTGACTGACTTATTACTCCTTAAAGGAAATAGTTCACCTTCAACATGGGTTTTGAACTGAAATAGCAGTTTTGTAGCCCGTGTTGAGAAATCCTTATCTGGAACTTGTCTTGGCTGAAAAGGCTCCAGCCGAAGATATTTGACTTTTTGGCGAAGGAATGCGGCGCATATATGCTATACCGTAGCGCCTGAAAGTGCCAGCACTGCCATGGAGCATGCGCAGACCAATAACGCACACCATAAAATAAATAATGTACGACCTTCTGGTCTGAATTAGCGCGATGTAGGACCATTTTTTTAAAAGAAAAAAAGAAACTGTATTAAAAAATATAATAAAATCGTGTTCTGAAAAAATTTCCGAAGGTGAACTATTTCCTTTAAGTATGAGTAACTCATGACGTCATATTTTGGAATTGCGTTTTTGTGGCTTTTAGTGACCAGATGCAACCAAATTCATGCAAGCACTGTATTTCTGAGACAAAACTGGTCTAGAAACATGCCTTTTTTATTTAGATTTATCAATTTCAAATTTTTACTTTATATGACCTGACCTTGGCCTTATATGGTGTTAGATTGCGAAAATGGCTGCTACTATCGGATTCTACGTGCAGAATAACCCATAAAACATCTGTCGCATGGGTTTCGTAAACCTGTGACCTTTTGTGCCCTGACCTTAACCTTGACCTTTTCTTACAATTTCAATTTTGCCTATGCGGGAGATGCATTATATCCTTGAGAGCACTTTGTGCGATAATAGTCTCAATCTAATGCTTTGGATGGAAAGTATGGCCAAAAAACTCAAATATCTCATTTTTTACATTTGACCTGACCGTCACCTGACATGTGACCTTATTTGGAAAATTTCGTGTATGCTTTGGATGCGTCTCATCGAGAGCTTTCGATTGCCGCCTTGCGCGTCTCACTGCGGTTATTAGTTCGGAAAATAACCAGAGGCGGGAGGGACGCCCCCCCCCCCCTCCCAGCCAATGGCGTTCGGCGGAGACCGCAGCCAATGCCGGGTTAAGAAGGATCGCGGAAGCTTTGTTTGCACTGTAATTCACACACTGAACACTGCGCTGTTTGCACTGTAATTCGCACACTCAACCCTGCTCTGTATGCACTATTGTTTGGCATGAGAGCTATGTTGGCGCGGTAGCGGTACACTAGGTAACTTACCGAGCCTAGCAGCTCGGTCCGAGGGAGACACACATGGGAAGGCCCAGAACTGAGCTGAAGCGACCTGGACAAGGCTACAGTGTCCTCACCTGTCTTCGTGTGTCCGCTGCGGAACCTATGAACACGCCCACTTTGCATACACAGAGAGCCCATATTAGCCATTGTTGTGCGGCCGGCGGCCGCTCTGAAGAATAAAGCTGGCGATGCAGTGAGAGGATGGACCAGCTTAGGGTCAAATGTGACACAAACAGCGCCACCGACAGGGCTCTCAGGGGCGTCGCCACCGATTTTTTTTTACTGGGGGGGCATAGTCAGAGGCGGAACTTTTTGTTTTTCGTTGGGGTTGTAATGAGTCTGCGACGGGGGGGGGGGGATTTTTTAGGGTCATCATTAGCTAAGGGTCGTCATTTTTTTTAGTCAGACTTGAGTCGACTAAAACAAATGAGTCGTACAAGTCTGCTAAGGGGCCCATCAGACCGAAGGCCCCTCAGTCTGACTGAAGGACCCTCAGGCCATCCGAGGGCTATCCTAGGACAACCAAGACCCCTCAGACCGACTGAGTGCCCCCTCCGTCCGACCGAGGCATGACAGGTATATTTTGTGAAAATAATGTTTGTCGGGTTAAAACCTGAAGGTTCTGATAATCATGATTTTAAACTTTTTTTATTTAGGTCTATGATTATTTCTGCTCTTTTCCCAGCTTAGGATGATTGTATGCTTTCAGACACAAACATATTTATAATATTGGTCAAGTTCTTCATGTAGTGTCCAATTTCACCAACATATTTAAACTC
>JAXIVJ010010046.1:0-2500 GCA_036785665.1 Chirona hameri
GTTGTATGCCCGAGGCGGTTGTGTATGCCCGGAGGCGGTGTAGTATGCCCGGAGGCGGTGTTGTATGCCCGGAGGCGGTGTGGTATGCCCGGAGGCGGTGTAGTATGCCCGGAGGCGGTGTTGTATGCCCGGAGGCGGTGTGGTATGCCCGGAGGCGGTACAACACCGCCTCCGGGCATGATGATGATAATGATGATGATGATGATGATGATGATGATGATGATGATGATGATGATGATGATGATGATGATGATGATGATGATGATGATGATGATGATGATGATGATGATGATGATGATGATGATGATGATGATGATGATGATGATGATGATGATGATGATGATGATGATGATGATGATGATGATGTTGCTGATGATGATGTTGCTGATGATGATGTTGCTGATGATGATGTTGTTGATGATGTTGCTGATGATGTTGCTGATGATGTTGCTGATGATGTTGCTGATGATGTTGATGATGATGTTGATGATGATGTTGATGATGATGTTGATGATGATGTTGATGATGATGTTGCTGATGATGTTGCTGATGATGTTGCTGATGATGTTGCTGATGATGTTGCTGATGATGTTGCTGGTGATGTTGCTGATGATGTTGCTGATGATGTTGCTGATGATGACGTGAGACGGTGTGGTATGCCCGGAGGCGGTGTTGTATGCCCGGAGGCGGTGTTGTATGCCCGGAGGCGGTGTGGTATGCCCGGAGGCGGTGTTGTATGCCCGGAGGCGGTGTTGTATGCCCGGAGGCGGTGTGGTATGCCCGGAGGCGGTGTTGTATGCCCGGAGGCGGTGTTGTATGCCCTGAGGCGGTATGGTATGCCCGGAGGCGGTGTAGTATGCCCGGAGGCGGTGTTGTATGCCCGGAGGCGGTGTGGTATGCCCGGAGGCGGTGCAGTATGCCCGGAGGCGGTGTTGTATGCCCGGAGGCGGGTGTGGTATGCCGGAGGCGGTGTAGTATGCCCGGAGGCGGTGTTGTATGCCCGGAGGCGGTGTGGTATGCCCGGAGGCGGTGTAGTATGCCCGGAGGCGGTGTTGTATGCCCGGAGGCGGTTGTGGTATGCCCGGAGCGGTACAACACCGCCTCCGGGCATGATGATGATAATGATGATGATGATGATGATGATGATGATGATGATGATGATGATGATGATGATGATGATGATGATGATGATGATGATGATGATGATGATGATGATGATGATGATGATGATGATGATGATGATGATGATGATGATGATGATGATGATGATGATGATGATGATGATGATGATGATGATGATGATGATGATGATGATGATGATGATGATGATGATGATGATGATGATGATGATGTTGCTGATGATGATGTTGCTGATGATGTTGCTGATGATGTTGCTGATGATGTTGATGATGATGTTGATGATGATGTTGATGATGATGTTGATGATGATGTTGATGATGATGTTGATGATGATGTTGATGATGATGTTGATGATGATGTTGATGATGATGTTGATGTTGATGATGATGTTAATGATGATGTTGATGATGATGTTGATGATGATGTTGCTGATGATGTTGCTGATGATGTTGCTGATGATGTTGCTGGTGATGTTGCTGATGATGTTGCTGATGATGTTGCTGATGATGTTGCTGATGATGACGTGAGACGGTGTGGTATGCCCGTTTGCGGTGTTGTATGCCCGGAGGCGGTGTTGCATGCCCGGAGGCGGTGTGGTATGCCCGGAGGCGGTGTTGTATGCCCGGAGGCGGTGTTGTATGCCCGGAGGCGGTGTAGTATGCCCGGAGGCGGTGTAGTATGCCCGGAGGCGGTGTTGTATGCCCGGAGGCGGTGTGGTATGCCCGGAGGCGGTGTAGTATGCCCGGAGGCGGTGTTGTATGCCCGGAGGCGGTGTGGTATGCCCGGAGGCGGTACAACACCGCCTCCGGGCATGATGATGATAATGATGATGATGATGATGATGATGATGATGATGATGATGATGATGATGATGATGATGATGATGATGATGATGATGATGATGATGATGATGATGATGATGATGATGATGATGATGATGATGATGATGATGATGATGATGATGATGATGATGATGATGATGATGATGATGATGATGATGATGATGATGATGATGTTGCTGATGATGATGTTGCTGATGATGATGTTGCTGATGATGATGTTGTTGATGATGTTGCTGATGATGTTGCTGATGATGTTGCTGATGATGTTGCTGATGATGTTGATGATGATGTTGATGATGATGTTGATGATGATGTTGATGATGATGTTGCTGATGATGTTGCTGATGATGTTGCTGATGATGTTGCTGATGATGTTGCTGATGATGTTGCTGGTGATGTTGCTGATGATGTTGCTGATAATGTTGCTGATGATGACGTGAGACGGTGTGGTATGCCCGGAGGCGGTGTTGTATGCCCGGAGGCGGTGTTGTATGCCCGGAGGCGGTGTGGTATGCCCG
>JAXIVJ010010046.1:10000-15000 GCA_036785665.1 Chirona hameri
TGTATGCCCGGAGGCGGTGTGGTATGCCCGGAGGCGGTGTAGTATGCCCGGAGGCGGTGTTGTATGCCCGGAGGCGGTGTGGTATGCCCGGAGGCGGTGTAGTATGCCCGGAGGCGGTGTTGTATGCCCGGAGGCGGTGTGGTATGCCCGGAGGCGGTACAACACCGCCTCCGGGCATGATGATGATATATGATGATGATGATGATGATGATGATGATGATGATGATGATGATGATGATGATGATGATGATGATGATGATGATGATGATGATGATGATGATGATGATGATGATGATGATGATGATGATGATGATGATGATGATGATGATGATGATGATGATGATGATGATGATGATGATGATGATGATGATGATGATGATGATGATGATGATGATGATGATGTTGCTGATGATGATGTTGCTGATGATGATGTTGATGATGATGATGTTGTTGATGATGTTGCTGATGATGTTGCTGATGATGTTGCTGATGATGTTGCTGATGATGTTGATGATGATGATGATGATGTTGATGATGATGTTGATGATGATGTTGATGATGATGTTGATGATGATGTTGATGATGATGTTGATGATGATGTTGATGATGATGTTGATGTTGATGATGATGTTAATGATGATGTTGATGATGATGTTGATGATGATGTTGCTGATGATGTTGCTGATGATGTTGCTGATGATGTTGCTGGTGATGTTGCTGATGATGTTGCTGATGATGTTGCTGATGATGTTGCTGATGATGACGTGAGACGGTGTGGTATGCCCGTTTGCGGTGTTGTATGCCCGGAGGCGGTGTTGCATGCCCGGAGGCGGTGTGGTATGCCCGGAGGCGGTGTTGTATGCCCGGAGGCGGTGTTGTATGCCCGGAGGCGGTGTAGTATGCCCGGAGGCGGTGTAGTATGCCCGGAGGCGGTGTTGTATGCCCGGAGGCGGTGTGGTATGCCCGGAGGCGGTGTAGTATGCCCGGAGGCGGTGTTGTATGCCCGGAGGCGGTGTGGTATGCCCGGAGGCGGTACAACACCGCCTCCGGGCATGATGATGATAATGATGATGATGATGATGATGATGATGATGATGATGATGATGATGATGATGATGATGATGATGATGATGATGATGATGATGATGATGATGATGATGATGATGATGATGATGATGATGATGATGATGATGATGATGTTGCTGATGATGATGTTGCTGATGATGATGTTGATGATGATGATGTTGTTGATGATGTTGCTGATGATGTTGCTGATGATGTTGCTGATGATGTTGCTGATGATGTTGATGATGATGTTGATGATGATGTTGATGATGATGTTGATGATGATGTTGATGATGATGTTGATGATGATGTTGATGATGATGTTGATGATGATGTTGATGATGATGTTGATGTTGATGATGATGTTAATGATGATGTTGATGATGATGTTGATGATGATGTTGCTGATGATGTTGCTGATGATGTTGCTGATGATGTTGCTGGTGATGTTGCTGATGATGTTGCTGATGATGTTGCTGATGATGTTGCTGATGATGACGTGAGACGGTGTGGTATGCCCGTTTGCGGTGTTGTATGCCCGGAGGCGGTGTTGCATGCCCGGAGGCGGTGTGGTATGCCCGGAGGCGGTGTTGTATGCCCGGAGGCGGTGTTGTATGCCCGGAGGCGGTGTAGTATGCCCGGAGGCGGTGTAGTATGCCCGGAGGCGGTGTTGTATGCCCGGAGGCGGTGTGGTATGCCCGGAGGCGGTGTAGTATGCCCGGAGGCGGTGTTGTATGCCCGGAGGCGGTGTGGTATGCCCGGAGGCGGTACAACACCGCCTCCGGGCATGATGATGATAATGATGATGATGATGATGATGATGATGATGATGATGATGATGATGATGATGATGATGATGATGATGATGATGATGATGATGATGATGATGATGATGATGATGATGATGATGATGATGATGATGATGATGATGATGATGATGATGATGATGATGATGATGATGATGATGATGATGATGATGATGATGATGTTGCTGATGATGATGTTGCTGATGATGATGTTGCTGATGATGACGTTGTTGATGATGTTGCTGATGATGTTGCTGATGATGTTGCTGATGATGTTGCTGATGATGTTGATGATGATGTTGATGATGATGTTGATGATGATGTTGATGATGATGTTGATGATGATGTTGCTGATGATGTTGCTGATGATGTTGCTGATGATGTTGCTGATGATGTTGCTGATGATGTTGCTGGTGATGTTGCTGATGATGTTGCTGATGATGTTGCTGATGATGACGTGAGACGGTGTGGTATGCCCGGAGGCGGTGTTGTATGCCCGGAGGCGGTGTTGTATGCCCGGGGGCGGTGTGGTATGCCCGGAGGCGGTGTTGTATGCCCGGAGGCGGTTTGGTATGCCCGGAGGCGGTGTTGTATGCCCGGAGGCGGTGTTGTATGCCCTGAGGCGGTCTGGTATGCCCGGAGGCGGTGTAGTATGCCCGGAGGCGGTGTTGTATGCCCGGAGGCGGTGTGGTATGCCCGGAGGCGGTGCAGTATGCCCGGAGGCGGTGTTGTATGCCCGGAGGCGGTGTGGTATGCCCGGAGGCGGTGTAGTATGCCCGGAGGCGGTGTTGTATGCCCGGAGGCGGTGTGGTATGCCCGGAGGCGGTGTAGTATGCCCGGAGGCGGTGTTGTATGCCCGGAGGCGGTGTGGTATGCCCGGAGGCGGTACAACACCGCCTCCGGGCATGATGATGATAATGATGATGATGATGATGATGATGATGATGATGATGATGATGATGATGATGATGATGATGATGATGATGATGATGATGATGATGATGATGATGATGATGATGATGATGATGATGATGATGATGATGATGATGATGATGATGATGATGATGATGATGATGATGATGATGATGATGATGATGATGATGATGATGATGATGATGATGATGATGTTGCTGATGATGATGTTGCTGATGATGATGTTGATGATGATGATGTTGTTGATGATGTTGCTGATGATGTTGCTGATGATGTTGCTGATGATGTTGATGATGATGTTGATGATGATGTTGATGATGATGTTGATGATGATGTTGATGATGATGTTGATGATGATGTTGATGATGATGTTGATGATGATGTTGATGATGATGTTGATGTTGATGATGATGTTAATGATGATGTTGATGATGATGTTGATGATGATGTTGCTGATGATGTTGCTGATGATGTTGCTGATGATGTTGCTGGTGATGTTGCTGATGATGTTGCTGATGATGTTGCTGATGATGTTGCTGATGATGACGTGAGACGGTGTGGTATGCCCGTTTGCGGTGTTGTATGCCCGGAGGCGGTGTTGCATGCCCGGAGGCGGTGTGGTATGCCCGGAGGCGGTGTTGTATGCCCGGAGGCGGTGTTGTATGCCCGGAGGCGGTGTAGTATGCCCGGAGGCGGTGTAGTATGCCCGGAGGCGGTGTTGTATGCCCGGAGGCGGTGTGGTATGCCCGGAGGCGGTGTAGTATGCCCGGAGGCGGTGTTGTATGCCCGGAGGCGGTGTGGTATGCCCGGAGGCGGTACAACACCGCCTCCGGGCATGATGATGATAATGATGATGATGATGATGATGATGATGATGATGATGATGATGATGATGATGATGATGATGATGATGATGATGATGATGATGATGATGATGATGATGATGATGATGATGATGATGATGATGATGATGATGATGATGATGATGATGATGATGATGATGATGATGATGATGATGATGATGATGATGATGATGATGATGATGATGATGTTGCTGATGATGATGTTGCTGATGATGATGTTGCTGATGATGATGTTGTTGATGATGTTGCTGATGATGTTGCTGATGATGTTGCTGATGATGTTGCTGATGATGTTGATGATGATGTTGATGATGATGTTGATGATGATGTTGATGATGATGTTGCTGATGATGTTGCTGATGATGTTGCTGATGATGTTGCTGATGATGTTGCTGATGATGTTGCTGGTGATGTTGCTGATGATGTTGCTGATGATGTTGCTGATGATGACGTGAGACGGTGTGGTATGCCCGGAGGCGGTGTTGTATGCCCGGAGGCGGTGTTGTATGCCCGGAGGCGGTGTGGTATGCCCGGAGGCGGTGTTGTATGCCCGGAGGCGGTGTGGTATGCCCGGAGGCGGTGTTGTATGCCCGGAGGCGGTGTTGTATGCCCTGAGGCGGTCTGGTATGCCCGGAGGCGGTGTAGTATGCCCGGAGGCGGTGTTGTATGCCCGGAGGCGGTGTGGTATGCCCGGAGGCGGTGCAGTATGCCCGGAGGCGGTGTTGTATGCCCGGAGGCGGTGTGGTGTGCCCGGAGGCGGTGTAGTATGCCCGGAGGCGGTGTTGTATGCCCGGAGGCGGTGTGGTATGCCCGGAGGCGGTGTAGTATGCCCGGAGGCGGTGTTGTATGCCCGGAGGCGGTGTGGTATGCCCGGAGGCGGTACAACACCGCCTCCGGGCATGATGATGATAATGATGATGATGATGATGATGATGATGATGATGATGATGATGATGATGATGATGATGATGATGATGATGATGATGATGATGATGATGATGATGATGATGATGATGATGATGATGATGATGATGATGATGATGATGATGATGATGATGATGATGATGATGATGATGATGATGATGATGATGATGATGATGATGATGATGATGATGATGATGATGATGTTGCTGATGATGATGTTGCTGATGATGATGTTGCTGATGATGATGTTGTTGATGATGTTGCTGATGATGTTGCTGATGATGTTGCTGATGATGTTGCTGATGATGTTGATGATGATGTTGATGATGATGTTGATGATGATGTTGATGATGATGTTGATGATGATGGTGCTGATGATGTTGCTGATGATGTTGCTGATGATGTTGCT
>JAXIVJ010010046.1:20000-22500 GCA_036785665.1 Chirona hameri
CAACACCGCCTCCGGGCATGATGATGATAATGATGATGATGATGATGATGATGATGATGATGATGATGATGATGATGATGATGATGATGATGATGATGATGATGATGATGATGATGATGATGATGATGATGATGATGATGATGATGATGATGATGATGATGATGATGATGATGATGATGATGATGATGATGATGATGATGATGATGATGATGATGATGATGATGTTGCTGATGATGATGTTGCTGATGATGATGTTGCTGATGATGATGTTGTTGATGATGTTGCTGATGATGTTGCTGATGATGTTGCTGATGATGTTGCTGATGATGTTGATGATGATGTTGATGATGATGTTGATGATGATGTTGATGATGATGTTGATGATGATGTTGCTGATGATGTTGCTGATGATGTTGCTGATGATGTTGCTGATGATGTTGCTGATGATGTTGCTGGTGATGTTGCTGATGATGTTGCTGATGATGTTGCTGATGATGACGTGAGACGGTGTGGTATGCCCGGAGGCGGTGTTGTATGCCCGGAGGCGGTGTTGTATGCCCGGGGGCGGTGTGGTATGCCCGGAGGCGGTGTTGTATGCCCGGAGGCGGTGTGGTATGCCCGGAGGCGGTGTTGTATGCCCGGAGGCGGTGTTGTATGCCCTGAGGCGGTCTGGTATGCCCGGAGGCGGTGTAGTATGCCCGGAGGCGGTGTTGTATGCCCGGAGGCGGTGTGGTATGCCCGGAGGCGGTGCAGTATGCCCGGAGGCGGTGTTGTATGCCCGGAGGCGGTGTGGTATGCCCGGAGGCGGTGTAGTATGCCCGGAGGCGGTGTTGTATGCCCGGAGGCGGTGTGGTATGCCCGGAGGCGGTGTAGTATGCCCGGAGGCGGTGTTGTATGCCCGGAGGCGGTGTGGTATGCCCGGAGGCGGTACAACACCGCCTCCGGGCATGATGATGATAATGATGATGATGATGATGATGATGATGATGATGATGATGATGATGATGATGATGATGATGATGATGATGATGATGATGATGATGATGATGATGATGATGATGATGATGATGATGATGATGATGATGATGATGATGATGATGATGATGATGATGATGATGATGATGATGATGATGATGATGATGATGATGATGATGATGTTGCTGATGATGATGTTGCTGATGATGATGTTGCTGATGATGATGTTGTTGATGATGTTGCTGATGATGTTGCTGATGATGTTGCTGATGATGTTGCTGATGATGTTGATGATGATGTTGATGATGATGTTGATGATGATGTTGATGATGATGTTGATGATGATGTTGCTGATGATGTTGCTGATGATGTTGCTGATGATGTTGCTGATGATGTTGCTGATGATGTTGCTGGTGATGTTGCTGATGATGTTGCTGATGATGTTGCTGATGATGACGTGAGACGGTGTGGTATGCCCGGAGGCGGTGTTGTATGCCCGGAGGCGGTGTTGTATGCCCGGAGGCGGTGTGGTATGCCCGGAGGCGGTGTTGTATGCCCGGAGGCGGTGTTGTATGCCCGGAGGCGGTGTGGTATGCCCGGAGGCGGTGTTGTATGCCCGGAGGCGGTGTTGTATGCCCTGAGGCGGTCTGGTATGCCCGGAGGCGGTGTAGTATGCCCGGAGGCGGTGTTGTATGCCCGGAGGCGGTGTGGTATGCCCGGAGGCGGTGCAGTATGCCCGGAGGCGGTGTTGTATGCCCGGAGGCGGTGTGGTATGCCCGGAGGCGGTGTAGTATGCCCGGAGGCGGTGTTGTATGCCCGGAGGCGGTGTGGTATGCCCGGAGGCGGTGTAGTATGCCCGGAGGCGGTGTTGTATGCCCGGAGGCGGTGTGGTATGCCCGGAGGCGGTACAACACCGCCTCCGGGCATGATGATGATAATGATGATGATGATGATGATGATGATGATGATGATGATGATGATGATGATGATGATGATGATGATGATGATGATGATGATGATGATGATGATGATGATGATGATGATGATGATGATGATGATGATGATGATGATGATGATGATGATGATGATGATGATGATGATGATGATGATGATGATGATGATGATGATGATGATGATGATGATGATGATGATGATGTTGCTGATGATGATGTTGCTGATGATGATGTTGATGATGATGATGTTGTTGATGATGTTGCTGATGATGTTGCTGATGATGTTGCTGATGATGTTGCTGATGATGTTGATGATGATGTTGATGATGATGTTGATGATGATGTTGATGATGATGTTGATGATGATGTTGATGATGATGTTGATGATGATGTTGATGATGATGTTGATGATGATGTTGATGTTGATGATGATGTTAATGATGATGTTGATGATGATGTTGATGATGATGTTGCTGATGATGTTGCTGATGATGTTGCTGATGATGTTGCTGGTGATGTTGCTGATGATGTTGCTGATGATGTTGCTGATGATGTTGCTGATGATGACGTGA
>JAXIVJ010010047.1:0-42500 GCA_036785665.1 Chirona hameri
ACCCCCCCCCCCCCGTACACTGCCGGGCCGGACTCATGACCCCCCCGTACTGGTGGGGCCGACTCATGACCCCCCCTCCCCCCGTACACTGGTGAGGCCGACACATGACCCCCCCCCCCCCCCCGTACACTGGCGGGGCCAACACATGACCCCCCCCCCCCCCCCCGTACACTGGTGGGGCCGACTATGACCCGCCCCCCCCCCCCCCCCCCCCCCCCGTTACACTGGCGGGGCCGACTCATGACCCCCCCCCCCCCCGTACACTGGCGGGCCGACTCATGACCCCCCCGTTATACTGGTGGGGGCCGACTCATGACCCCCCTCCCCCCCGTACACTGGTGAGGCCGACACATGACCCCCCCCCCCCCCCCCCCCGTACACTGGCGGGGCCAACACATGACCCCCCCCCCCCCCCCCGTACACTGGTGGGGCCGACTATGACCCGCCTCCCCCCCCCCCCCCCCGTACACTGGCGGGGGCCGACTCATGACCCCCCCCCGTACACAGGTGGGGCCGACCCCGTCTCAGTTAGCACGGCACAGGCCTGCACTCAACTGAAGCCATCCTTCGGATACAGAGACTGACCTGAAGGCCTTCTACTACAGAATATGTAGTAATGTCTGAAACGACCCCCTGCTTACCGACAGGACGGGGCAGTGCTCTGGCACGGAGAATCCGTCGTCCTCTGGCCGCATGCTGCGCAGGTACGACTTGAGGTCGCCCTTGGCCATCAGCTCCATGATGACGAACGGTGGGCGAGGGATGTTGTCCACCGACTTGTTACTCATGTTGGACACTATGCCCATCAGACGCACCACGTGGTAACAGTTGAATTCCCTGCGGTCCGGGCAGAACGACCCCGACACAGTCAGAACACGGCTGCAGAGGGACGCCCTCTGAACACGCTACAGTTGAATTCCCTGCGGTCCGGGCAGAACGGCCCGACACAGTCAGAACACCGCTGCAGAGGGACGCCCGCGAACACGCTAACAAAACACACTGCTTAGACATCCTGGACTTGTACACCGATTTTAATATGGCGCGTAGGTGGCATACTGAGCGATCCTGGGCCGGATCTGAATAGTGAATACGACTGAAGCCCAAAATAACAGAGCGCATACAAGTGGGTTGACTGATGACACCGACACTAGCTGTTCGCCTCGGGATGAGTGACGAGGCAGACACTAGGTTCGCCTCGGGATGAGTGACGAGGCAGACACTAGGTTCGCCTCGGGATGAGTGACGAGGCAGACACTAGGTTCGCCTCGGGATGAGTGACGAGGCAGACACTAGGTTCGCCTCGGGATGAGTGACGAGGCAGACACTAGGTTCGCCTCGGGATGAGTGACGAGGCAGACACTAGGTTCGCCTCGGGATGAGTGACGAGGCAGACACTAGGTTCGCCTCGGGATGAGTGACGAGGCAGACACTAGGTTCGCCTCGGGATGAGTGACGAGGCAGACACTAGGTTCGCCTCGGGATGAGTGACGAGGCAGACACTAGGTTCGCCTCGGGATGAGTGACGAGGCAGACACTAGCTGTTCGCCTCGGGATGAGTGACGAGGCAGACACTAGGTTCGCCTCGGGATGAGTGACGAGGCAGACACTAGGTTCGCCTCGGGATGAGTGACGAGGCAGACACTAGGTTCGCCTCGGGATGAGTGACGAGGCAGACACTAGCTGTTCGCCTCGGGATGAGTGACGAGGCAGACACTAGGTTCGCCTCGGGATGAGTGACGAGGCAGACACTAGGTTCGCCTCGGGATGAGTGACGAGGCAGACACTAGGTTCGCCTCGGGATGAGTGACGAGGCAGACACTAGGTTCGCCTCGGGATGAGTGACGAGGCAAACTTGGAATCGAGTTCAAGGTTACCTACGAGCACAACGCAATACGCATACGATACGCCCCTCAACGAGCTGTGCCGAGCCCCGAACAGTTCCTCCACCCGACCCGACACCCACACAGCTCACCGCCCCACATCATCACACCCAGCGCCCCCCCCCCCCCCCCGCCGCCAACTCACTTCATGAGACTGGCCTCCGATAGGAACGCCTGCCGGTCGTACATGCTGGCGTCCTCCAGCAGGGTTTTGATCGCCACACGGCACAGTTGCTCTGTGTCGTCCGGGCCGACCCGCGACGTGCGCAGTAGCGCAGTGCCCTCATACACGCTGCCGAACGAACCCTTGCCGATGACGCGGTCAAAGTAGACCTTCTCGATATCCACCTCCCAGTCGTCCGGCTCGTAAGAGATCTGACCACCTGTCGGAGGCAAGGCCAGGGTGGGGGTCAGATAAATCATACCAGATCCGCCTTCCTGCCAGCGGGGAGTAGGGTCCGGTGAGGGTTAGAGAGGTCAAACGAGATCTAACCACCTGCGAGTGGAGACCAGGGGAGGGGGTCGAAGAGTTAGATACTTCAAGCGGTCAACGGGAAATGGCAGTCAGGGTGTCTTCCTGCGATTGGAGAGCAGGGGGAGGGGCGGGGGGGGGGCAGAAAGGTAGAGGTAAGCCAGGCGGTCAGCGGGGACGTGTGGTAGCCTTAACGAAAGCCGCTGTCGATGAAGGGGCAGAACAACACTGCTGCCTGAGTCTGAAGTCTGGCAACTTCGGCTGACAACGAACAGCTCACATTACTTTTATGACCTACCTTTTCATGCATCGATAGAGTTGCATCACTCACCATAGTAGGGGTTCCATGAGGTGTAGATGTTGTCGAAGGGCTGCTTGGCGAACCGCTTGTAGACGAGGACGACGCAAGCGGAGGAGATCACCAGCATGAACAGCAGACCCAACACGATGCCGACAATCGTCTGTGACGTCAGAGGGCCGTCCGGAGCCTGCAGAGAACCAGCCGTGAGGTGTCAGATGAGAGACAACCAGACGGGGTGTCATATGAAAGAGAACCATCCGTGAGATGTCAGATGAAGTGTCAGATGAGAAACAACCAGAGGGGTGTCATATGAGAGAGAACCAGTCGTGAGGTGTCAGATGAGGTGTCAGATGAAAGACAACCAGACGGGGTGTCAGATGAGAGAGAACCAGCCGTGAGGTGTCAGATGAGAGCCAGCCAGACGGGGTGTCATGAGAGATAACCAGCCGTGAGGTGTCAGATGAGGTGTCAGATGAGAAACAACCAGACGGGGTGTCAGATGAGAGAGAACCAGTCGTGAAGGTGTCAGATGAGGTGTCAGATGAGATACAACCAGACGGGGTGGCATATGAGAGAGAAGCAGTCGTGAGGTGTCAGATGAGAGACAACCAGACGGGGTGTCATATGAGAGAGAACCAGTCGTGAGGTGTCAGATGAGAGACAACCAGACAGGGTGTCATGAGAGGTGACCAGCCGTAAGGTGTCAGATGAGAGACAACCAGACGGGGTGTCAGATGAGAGAGAACCAGACGTGAGGTGTCAGATGACGTGTCAGATGAGAGACAACCAGACGGGGTGTCATATGAGAGAGAACCAGTCGTGAGGTGTCAGATGAGAGACAACCAGACGGGGTGTCATGAGAGGTGACCAGCCGTAAGGTGGCAGATGAGAGAGAACCAGACGGGGTGTCAGATGAGAGAGAGCCAGACGTGAGGTGTCAGATGACGTGTCAGATGAGAGACAACCAGACGGGGTGTCATATGAGAGAGAACCAGTCGTGAGGTGTCAGATGAGAGACAACCAGACGGGGTGTCATGAGAGGTGACCAGCCGTAAGGTGTCAGATGAGAGACAACCAGACGGGGTGTCATATGAGAGAGAACCAGTCGTGAGGTGTCAGATGAGAGACAACCAGACGGGGTGTCATATGAGAGAGAACCAGCCGTGAGGTGTCAGATGAGGTGTCAGATGAGAGACAACCAGACGGGGTGTCATATGAGAGAGAACCAGTCGTGAGGTGTCAGATGAGGTGTCAGATGAGAGACAACCAGACGGGGTGTCATATGAGAGAGAACCAGACGTGAGGTGTCAGATGAGAGACAACCAGACGGGGTGTCATATGAGAGAGAACCAGTCGTGAGGTGTCAGATGAGAGACAACCAGACGGGGTGTCATATGAGAGAGAACCAGTCGTGAGGTGTCAGATGAGGTGTCAGATGAGAGACAACCAGACGGGGTGTCATATGAGAGAGAACCAGTCGTGAGGTGTCAGATGAGAGACAACCAGACGGGGTGTCATTCATATGAGAGAGAACCAGTCGTGATGTGTCAGATGAGGTGGCAGATGAAAGACAACCAGACGGGGTGTCATATGAGAGAGAACCAGCCGTGAGGTGTCAGATGAGAGCCAGCCAGACGGGGTGTCATGAGAGATAACCAGCCGTGAGGTGTCAGATGAGGTGTCAGATGAGAAACAACCAGACGGGGTGTCAGATGAGAGAGAACCAGTCGTGAGGTGTCAGATGAGGTGTCAGATGAAGATACAACCAGACGGGGTGTCAGATGAGAGAGAACCAGTCGTGAGGTGTCAGATGAGAGACAACCAGACGGGGTGTCATATGAGAGAGAACCAGCCGTGAGGTGTCAGATGAGAGACAACCAGACGGGGTGTCATGAGAGGTGACCAGCCGTGAGGTGTCAGATGAGAGACAACCAGACGGGGTGTCAGATGAGAGAGAACCAGTCGTGAGGTGTCAGATGAGAGACAACCAGACGGGGTGTCATATGAGAGAGAACCAGTCGTGAGGTGTCAGATGAGAGACAACCAGACGGGGTGTCATATGATAGAGAACCAGTCGTGAGGTGTCAGATGAGAGACAACCAGACGGGGTGTCATGAGAGGTGACCAGCCGTGAGGTGTCAGATGAGAGACAACCAGACGGGGTGTCAGATGAGAGAGAACCAGTCGTGAGGTGTCAGATGAGAGACAACCAGACGGGGTGTCATATGAGAGAGAACCAGTCGTGAGGTGTCAGATGAGAGACAACCAGACGGGGTGTCATATGAGAGAGAACCAGTCGTGAGGTGTCAGATGAGAGACAACCAGACGGGGTGTCATATGAGAGAGAACCAGTCGTGAGGTGTCAGATGAGAGACAACCAGACGGGGTGTCATATGAGAGAGAACCATTCGTGAGGTGTCAGATGAGGTGTCAGATGAGAGACAACCAGGCGGGGTGTCATATGAGAGAACCAGGCGTGAGGTGTCAGATGAGAGACAACCAGACGGGGTGTCATATGAGAGAGAACCAGTCGTGAGGTGTCAGATGAGAGACAACCAGACGGGGTGTCATTCATATGAGAGAGAACCAGTCGTGAGGTGTCAGATGAGAGACAACCAGACGGGGTGTCATATGAGAGAGAACCAGTCGTGAGGTGTCAGATGAGAGACAACCAGACGGGGTGTCATATGAGAGAGAACCAGTCGTGAGGTGTCAGATGAGAGACAACCAGACGGCGTGTCATATGAGAGAGAACCAGTCGTGAGGTGTCAGATGAGAGACAACCAGACGGGGTGTCATATGAGAGAGAACCAGTCGTGAGGTGTCAGATGAGAGACAACCAGACGGGGTGTGATATGAGAGAGAACCAGTCGTGAGGTGTCAGATGAGAGACAACCAGACGGGGTGTCATATGAGAGAGAACCAGTCGTGAGGTGTCAGATGAGAGACAACCAGACGGGGTGTCATATGAGAGAGAACCAGTCGTGAGGTGTCAGATGAGAGACACCCAGACGGGGTGTCATATGAGAGAGAACCAGTCGTGAGGTGTCAGATGAGGTGTCAGATGAGAGACAACCAGACGGGGTGCCAGATGAGAGAGAACCAGCCGTGACGTGTCAGATGAGAGACACCCAGACGGGGTGTCATATGAGAGAGAACCAGTCGTGAGGTGTCAGATGAGAGACAACCAGACGGGGTGTCATATGAGAGAGAACCAGCCGTGAGGTGTCAGATGAGAGACAACCAGACGGGGTGTCATATGATAGAGAACCAGTCGTGAGGTGTCAGATGAGGTGTCAGATGAGAGACAACCAGACGGGGTGTCAGATGAGAGAGAACCAGCCGTGACGTGTCAGATGAGAGACAACCAGACGGGGTGGCATATGAGAGAGAACCAGTCGTGAGGTGTCAGATGAGAGAGGTGACCAGACGGGGTGTCAGATGAGAGAGGTGACCAGACGGGGTGGCATATGAGAGGTGACCAGACGGGTTGTCAGATGAGAGAGAACCAGCCGTGAGGTGTCAGATGAGAGGTGACCAGACGGGGTGTCAGATGAGAGAGGTGACCAGACGGGGTGTCATATGAGAGGTGACCAGACGGGGTGTCAGATGAGAGAGGTGACCAGACGGGGTGTCAGATGAGAGAGGTGACCAGACGGGGTGTCAGATGAGAGAGGTGACCAGACGGGGTGCCAGATGAGAGGTGACCAGACGGGGTGTCAGATGAGAGAGGTGATCAGACAGGGTGTCAGATGAGAGAGGTGACCAGGCGGGGTGTCAGATGAGAGGTGACCAGACGGGGTGTCAGATGAGAGGGGTGACCAGACGGGGTGTCAGATGAGAGAGGTGACCAGACGGGGTGTCAGATGAGAGAGGTGACCAGACAGGGTGTCAGATGAGAGAGGTGACCAGGCGGGGTGTCAGATGAGAGAGGTGACCAGACGGGGTGTCAGATGAGAGAGGTGACCAGACGGGGTGTCAGATGAGAGAGGTGACCAGACAGGGTGTCAGATGAGAGAGGTGACCAGGCGGGGTGTAAGATGAGAGAGGTGACCAGACGGGGTGTCAGATGAGAGAGGTGACCAGACGGGGTGTAGACGGGGCAGAACCGAGCGGGAAATCAGACGTAACCCAGCACCAGCTCACAGTATTCTTACCATCTAACTCTGCCACCGGTACGTGATAACCACACGGGTGTGTGTGGCCAGCACCAGCTCACAGTATTCTTACCATCTAACTCTGCCACCAGTGCGTGATAACCACACGGGTGTGTGTGGCCAGCACCAGCTCACAGTATTCTTACCATCTAACTCTGCCACCGGTACGTGATAACCACACGGGTGTGTGTGGCCAGCACCAGCTCACAGTATTCTTACCATCTAACTCTGCCACCGGTACGTGATAACCACACGGGTGTGTGTGGCCAGCACCAGCTCACAGTATTCTTACCATCTAACTCTGCCACCGGTACGTGATAACCACACGGGTGTGTGTGGCCAGCACCAGCTCACAGTATTCTTACCATCTAACTCTGCCACCGTTGCGTGATAACCACACGGGTGTGTGTGCAACACCGAGTGGCAAATATAAATACAAATACAAACACAACACAGCGGCCCGGCTCTCACCTGCACCACCCAGAACACAGGCTGTGATAACGGTCCGAAGCCGGCCAGCGTGTAGGCCCGCACGCGCAGACTGTTGTTCCCCGGCGCCAGCTGCAGCTCGTGCTTCCTCTCACACGGCGGGTTCTTACACGGCTTCAGCTTGCACTTGCGCACCATGGTCGGGTCCTGCGACGATATCGTGACGTCAGAGGAAGGGTCTGCTACCAGCTCAGCAAATTAGGGAGTTGAAAGTCACTCTACGGATCTACAGGCCATCGCAAGACTGGTGCTGTTCGGTGTGGGGGCAGAGAGGAGGGGGACAGCGGCTAAATCTACAGACCAACTCAAGTCGAGCAATATAACCCTGCTTCACAAGAGCTTGAGGAAAAACGAACCGGCGAAATAGATCGGCATTCCCATAAGTCAGCATCCGTTGAAGGAAGGCTACTACTTCCCGGTGGTAGGTAGTTAAGTATCGAGAAAGCGCCACTAAGGGCAGCAGTGCCCTGTCCAAGTGAGTTTGTAAGAGTCAGTGTCAGTGTGTCAATCACCGTGTCAGGGTAAGCTAATGTCAGTGAAAGCCAGTGTCAGTGTGTCAGTCAGTGTGTCAGTGTCATGTGCCAGTGTTAGTGTCAGTGTGTCAGTGTCAATGTGTGAGAGCGTGTGTCAGCGTGTCAGTGACAGTGTATCGGTGTCAGTGTATGTGTCAGTGAGTCAGTGAGTCAGTGTGGCAGTGAGTTAGTGAGCCAGTGAGCCAGTGAGTCAGTGAGTCAGTGAGTCAGTGAGTCAGTGAGTCAGTGAGCCAGTGAGTCAGTGAGTCAGTGAGTCCGTGAGTCAGTGAGTCAGTGAGTCAGTGAGTCAGTGAGTCAGTGAGTCAGTGAGTCAGTAAGTCAGTGAACCAGTGAACCAGTGAGTCAGTGTTTCAGTGAGTCAGTGAGTCAGTGAGCCAGTGAGCCAGTGGGTCAGTGAGTCAGTGAGTCAGTGAGTCAGTAAGTCAGTGTTTCAGTGAGTCAGTGAGTCAGTGAGTCAGTGAGTCAGTGTTTGAGTGTGTCAGTGTGTCAGTAAGTCAGTGAGTCAGTGAATCGGTGAGTCAGTGAGTCAGTGAGTCAGTGAGTCAGTGAGTCAGTGAGCCAGTGAGCCAGTGAGCCAGTGAGCCAGTGAGTCAGTGAGTCAGTGAGTCGGTGAGTCGGTGAGTCAGTGTGTCAGTGTGTCAGTGAGCCAGTGAGTCAGTGAGTCGGTGAGTCAGTGAGTCAGTGAGTCAGTGAGCCAGTGAGTCAGTGAGTCAGTGAGTCAGTGAGTCAGTGAGTCAGTGTGTCAGTGTGTCTGTTTCAGTGTGCCAGTGAGTCAGTGAGCCAGTGAGTCAGTGAGTCAGTGAGTCAGTGAGTCAGTGAGTCAGTGAGTCAGTGAGCCAGTGAGCCAGTGAGCCAGTGAGCCAGTGAGCCAGTGAGCCAGTGAGCCAGTGAGCCAGTGAGCCAGTGAGTCAGTGAGTCAGTGTTTCAGTGTGTCAGTGTGTCAGAAAGTCAGTGTTTCAGTGTGCCCGTGTTTCAGCGTGTCAGTCAATGTGTCCGAATGGCAGTGTGTCAGTGTGTCAGTCGGTGTGTCAGAGTGTGTGTCAGGGTCACGTCCGGGTGTCAGCGCCACACACTCTACTGACCCGAGCGCGCTCGTCGTCCATCCTCTGGATCTCGATGTCGTAGCTGAGCACGCGGCCGCCGTTCGCGTCGGGCGGGTCCAGCCAGTTCAGCGTCACGTGGCCGCTGGCCGTGTTGTTCGAGATGGACGGCCGCTGCTGCAGCGCGTCCGCCGTGGCTGCAGGGCACACAGGGCACACGGGGCAGCGTCAGGCGACTCGCTCGTACGGCCCCGTCCGCCGGCATATCAGACGGAGACGCATTATAGACATATTATACAGACGTAATACAGAGACGTAATACAGAGACGTGTTACAGAGACGTAATACAGAGACGTAATACAGAGACGTAATACAGAGACGTAATACAGAGACGTGTTACAGAGACGTAATACAGAGACGTAATACAGAGACGCAATACAGAGACGTAATACAGATACGTATTACAGAGACGTAATACAGAGACGTAATACAGAGACGTAATACAGAGACGTAATACAGAGACGTAATACAGAGACGTAATACAGAGACGTAATACAGAGACGTATTACAGAGACGTAATACAGAGACGTAATACAGACGTGTTACAGAGACGTAATACAGAGACGTGTTACAGAGACGTAATACAGAGACGTAATACAGAGACGTAATACAGAGACGTGTTACAGAGACGTAATACAGAGACGTAATACAGAGACGTAATACAGAGACGTAATACAGAGACGTGTTACAGAGACGTGTTACAGAGACGTGTTACAGAGACGTAATACAGAGACTGTTACAGAGACGTAATACAGAGACGTAATACAGAGACGTGTTACAGAGACGTAATACAGAGACGTAATACAGAGACGTAATACAGAGACGTATTACAGACGTAATACAGAGACGTAATACAGAGACGTAATATATACGTAATACAGAGACGTAATACAGACGTGTTACAGAGACGTAATACAGAGACGTGTTACAGAGACGTGTTACAGAGACGTGTTACAGAGACGTGTTACAGAGACGTGTTACAGAGACGTAATACAGAGACGTGTTACAGAGACGTAATACAGAGACGTAATACAGAGACGTAATACAGAGACGTGTTACAGAGACGTGTTACAGAGACGTGTTACAGAGACGTGTTACAGAGACGTAATACAGAGACGTGTTACAGAGACGTGTTACAGAGACGTGTTACAGAGACGTAATACAGAGACGTTATACAGAGACGTAATACAGAGACGTAATACAGAGACGTAATACAGAGACGTAATACAGAGACGTAATACAGAGACGTGTTACAGAGATGTCTTACAGAGACGTGTTACAGAGACGTGTTACAGAGACGTGTTACAGAGACGTGTTACAGAGACGTGTTACAGAGACGTGTTACAGAGACGTAATACAGAGACGTAATACAGAGACGTAATACAGAGACGTAATACAGAGACGTGTTACAGAGACGTGTTACAGAGACGTCTAATACAGAGACGTAATACAGAGACGTGTTACAGAGACGTGTTACAGAGACGTGTTACAGAGACGTAGTACAGAGACGTAATACAGAGACGTGTTACATAGACGTGTTACAGAGACGTGTTACAGAGACGTGTTACAGAGACGTGTTACAGAGACGTGTTACAGAGACGTGTTACAGAGACGTGTTACAGAGATGTGTTACAGAGACGTAATACAGAGACGTGTTACAGAGACGTGTTACAGAGACGTGTTACAGAGACGTAATACAGAGACGTAATACAGAGACGTAATACAGAGACGTGTTACAGAGACGTAATACAGAGACGTAATACAGAGACGTAATACAGAGACGTAATACAGAGACGTGTTACAGAGACGTGTTACAGAGACGTGTTACAGAGACGTGTTACAGAGACGTGTTACAGAGACGTGTTACAGAGACGTGTTACAGAGACGTGTTACAGAGACGTAATACAGAGACGTACTACAGAGACGTAATACAGAGACGTAGTACAGGCGTAGTACAGAGAGGTATTATGGAGACGTTATGCAGACGTTTTACAGAGACGTATAATTACACAGATACGTATAATTACACAGATACGTATAATTACACAGACGTATAATTACACAGAAACGTATAATTATACAGAGACGTATAATTACACAGAGACGTATAATTACACAGATACGTATAATTACACAGAAACGTATAATTACACAGATTTGTTTGTTTGTTGGGGCTTAAGGGCGCGACGACTGCATGGTCAATTTGCAATATAATTACACAGAGACGTATAATTACACAGATACGTATAATTACACAGATACGTATAATTACACAGAGACGTATAATTACACAGATACGTATAATTACACAGAGACGTATGATTACACAGAGACGTATAATTACACAGAGACGTATAATTACACAGAGACGTATAATTACAGAAACGTGTTACAGAGACGTATTACAGAGATGACTGACAGAGAGGATAGACGGAGACGGCACAGATACGTAATACAGAGACGTGTTACAGATACGTGTTACAGAGACGTAATACAAAGACGTATTACAGAGACGTGTTACAGAGACGTAATACAGAGACGTGTTACAGAGACGTGTTACAGATACGTGTTACAGAGACGTAATACAGAGACGTATTACAGAGACGTGTTACAGAGACGTGTTACAGAGACGTGTTACAGAGACGTGTTACAGAGACGTAATACAGAGACGTATTACAGAGACGTGTTACAGACGTGTTACAGAGACGTAATACAGAGACGTAATACAGAGACGTGTTACAGAGACGTAATACAGAGACGTAATACAGAGACGTGTTACAGAGACGTGTTACAGAGACGTGTTAGAGAGACGTAATACAGAGACGTATTACAGAGACGTGTTACAGAGACGTGTTACAGAGACGTAATACAGAGACGTGTTACAGAGACGTGTTACAGAGACGTGTTACAGAGACGTAGTACAGAGACGTAGTACAGAGACGTAATACAGAGACGTGTTACAGAGACGTGTTACAGAGACGTGTTACAGAGACGTGTTACAGAGACGTGTTACAGAGATGTGTTACAGAGACGTAATACAGAGACGTAATACAGAGACGTGTTACAGAGACGTGTTACAGAGACGTGTTACAGAGACGTAATACAGAGACGTAATACAGAGACGTAATACAGAGACGTGTTACAGAGACGTAATACAGAGACGTAATACAGAGACGTAATACAGAGACGTAATACAGAGACGTGTTACAGAGACGTGTTACAGAGACGTGTTACAGAGACGTGTTACAGAGAGGTGTTACAGAGACGTGTTACAGAGACGTGTTACAGAGACGTAATACAGAGACGTACTACAGAGACGTAATACAGAGACGTAGTACAGGCGTAGTACAGAGAGGTATTATGGAGACGTTATGCAGACGTTTTACAGAGACGTATAATTACACAGATACGTATAATTACACAGATACGTATAATTACACAGATACGTATAATTACACAGATACGTATAATTACACAGACGTATAATTACACAGAAACGTATAATTATACAGAGACTAATAATTACACAGAGACGTATAATTACACAGATACGTATAATTACACAGAAACGTATAATTACACAGATTTGTTTGTTTGTTGGGGCTTAAGGGCGCGACGACTGCATGGTCAATTTGCAATATAATTACACAGAGACGTATAATTACACAGATACGTATAATTACACAGATACGTATAATTACACAGAGACGTATAATTACACAGATACGTATAATTACACAGAGACGTATGATTACACAGAGACGTATAATTACACAGAGACGTATAATTACACAGAGACGTATAATTACAGAAACGTGTTACAGAGACGTATTACAGAGATGACTGACAGAGAGGATAGACGGAGACGGCACAGATACGTAATACAGAGACGTGTTACAGAGACGTGTTACAGAGACGTAATACAGAGACGTATTACAGAGACGTGTTACAGAGACGTAATACAGAGACGTGTTACAGAGACGTGTTACAGATACGTGTTACAGAGACGTAATACAGAGACGTATTACAGAGACGTGTTACAGAGACGTGTTACAGAGACGTGTTACAGAGACGTGTTACAGAGACGTAATACAGAGACGTATTACAGAGACGTGTTACAGACGTGTTACAGAGACGTAATACAGAGACGTAATACAGAGACGTGTTACAGAGACGTAATACAGAGACGTAATACAGAGACGTGTTACAGAGACGTGTTACAGAGACGTGTTAGAGAGACGTAATACAGAGACGTATTACAGAGACGTGTTACAGAGACGTGTTACAGAGACGTAATACAGAGACGTGTTACAGAGACGTGTTACAGAGACGTAATACAGAGACGTGTTACAGAGACGTGTTACAGAGACGTGTTACAGAGACGTAATACAGAGACGTAATACAGAGACGTGTTACAGAGACGTGTTACAGAGACGTAATACAGAGACGTATTACAGAGACGTGTTACAGAGACGTGTTACAGAGACGTGTTACAGAGACGTAATACAGAGACGTGTTACAGAGACGTGTTACAGAGACGTAATACAAGAGACGTAATACAGAGACGTGTTACAGAGAAGTGTTACAGAGACGTGTTACAGAGACGTAATACAGAGACGTAATACAGAGACGTAATACAGAGACGTGTTACAGAGGACGTAATACAGGAGGACGGTGTTACAGAAGGCGTGTTACAGAGACGTAATACAGAGACGTGTTACAGAGACGTAATACAGACGTGTTACAGAGAGTGTTACAGAGACGTGTTACAGAGACGTAATACAGAGACGTGTTACAGAGACGTGTTACAGAGACGTGTTACAGAGACGTTCAGAGACGTAATACAGAGACGTATACTACAGGACGTAATAAGAGACGTATACAGAGACGTGTTACAGAGACGTGTTACAGAGACCGTTAATACAGAGACGTTTACAGAGACGTGTTACAGAGACGTGTTACAGAGACGTGTTTACAGAGACGTAGTACAGAGACGTGTTACAGAGACGTGTTACAGAGACGTATTACGAGACGTAATACAGTGACGTAATACAGAGACGTAATACAGAGACGTAATACAGACGTATTACAGAGACGTAATTACAGAGACGTAATACAGATACGTGTTACAGAGACGTGTTACTGAGACGTAATACAGAGACGTAATACAGAGACGTGTTACAGAGACGTAATACAGAGCGTGTTACAGAGACGTGTTACAGAGACGTGTTACAGAGAGTGTTACAGAGACGTGTTACAGAGACGTAATACAGAGACGTAATACAGAGACGTGTTACAGAGACGTAATACAGAGACGTGTTACAGAGACGTGTTACAGAGACGTGTTACAGAGACGTATTACAGAGACGTAATACAGAGACGTAATACAGAGACGTAATACAGAGACGTATTACAGAGACGTAATACAGAGACGTAATACAGAGACGTAATACAGGGACGTAATACAGAGAAGTATTACAGAGACGTATTACAAAGATGACGGACAGAGAGGACAGAGTACGGAGACGGCTCAGAGACGTGGTATATCCCCACGGGTACACGGTCAGCCTCTGCACTAACCAGGAGGATACTCACCAGGATCATTACTACGCGTAATGATCAGAAACTCCGATATTTTATCAAGCTCCACCCGGTTACATGACGACTTGCTGGCAACAAGCAAAATCACCAATTTCGACCGGGTGCCGGTGATTGTACTTGTTAGGACCGGGTGGTGCTGACCAGTAAAATCACCAATATCGACCGGGTGCCGGTGATTGTACTTGTTGGGACCGGGCGGTGCTGACCAGTAAAATCACCAACATCGACCGGGTGGGTGATTTTACTTGTTAGGATCGGGCGGTGCTGACCAGTAAAATCACCAACATCGACCGGGTGGGTGATTTTACTTGTTAGGTTCGGGCGGTGCTGACCAGTAAAATCACCAACATCGACCGGGTGGGTGATTTTACTTGTTGGGACCGCGTGGTGCTGATCAGTAAAATCACCAACATCGACCGGGTGGGTGATTTTACTTGTTGGGACCGCGTGGTGCTGACCAGTAAAATCACCAACATCGACGAACAGGGCAAACAGGGAAACACTTCACACATCTACTGACACAGTGTCACGCTCTGATCCAGTTACCATATAACCACAGTTCGAGAAACCACAGCTACTCGAACACCACCACCGTCCGTCGTCAGCCCCCCCCCCCCCCCCGCAGCCGCTCCACGCTGTACTCACGGCTCCTCCTGGTCTTTTTGCTGGCGATGGCGAACTGACTGCAGAGCGGCTTCACGTTTTTGCTGTCCACCGCCTGGCAGGCAGACACCTCGATGGTGTACTCGGCGAAGTGGCGCAGCTCGTGCAGTATGGTGCTGTTCTTGGTCTCGTTAGCCGGCAGTCGGATCTCGTACTGCTTACACCAGTCTGGCGGCGAGACGGCGGCACAGCGGGTGTGTACAGGTCAGACACAACAGGTCAGACGGGTCAGACGGGTCAGATAGGTCAGATAGGTCAGATAGGTCAGATAGGTCAGATAGGTCAGATAGGTCATATAGGTCATATAGGTCAGATATGTCAGATAGGTCAGATAGGTCAGATAGGTCAGATAGATCAGATAGGTCAGATAGGTCAGATAGGTCAGATAGGTCAGATAGGTCAGATCAGATAGGTCAGATAGGTCAGATAGGTCAGATAGGTCAGATAGGTCAGATAGGTCGGATAGGTCAGATAGGTCAGATAGATCAGATAGGTCAGATAGGTCGGATAGGTCAGATAGGTCAGATAGGTCATATAGGTCAGATAGGTAATATAGGTCATATAGGTCATATAGGTCATATAGGTCAGATATGTCATAGGTCAGATAGATCAGATAGGTCAGATAGGTCGGATAGGTAAGATAGGTCAGATAGGTCAGATAGGTCAGATAGGTCAGATAGGTCAGATAGATCAGATAGGTCAGATAGGTCGGATAGGTCATATAGGTCAGATAGGTCAGATAGGTCAGATAGGTCAGATAGGTCAGATAGATCAGATAGGTCAGATAGGTCGGATAGGTCATATAGGTCATATAGGTCAGATAGGTCAGATAGGTCAGATAGGTCAGATAGGTCAGATAGGTCAGATAGGTCGGATAGGTCAGATAGGTCAGATAGGTCATATAGGTCAGATAGGTCAGATAGGTCATATAGGTCATATAGGTCATATAGGTCAGATATGTCAGATAGGTCAGATAGATCAGATAGGTCAGATAGGTCGGATAGGTCAGATAGGTCAGATAGGTCAGATAGGTCAGATAGGTCAGATAGGTCAGATAGATCAGATAGGTCAGATAGGTCAGATAGGTCGGATAGGTCAGATAGGTCATATAGGTCATATAGGTCAGATATGTCATATAGGTCAGATAGGTCGGATAGGTCAGATAGGTCAGATAGGTCAGGTAGGTCAGATATGTCAGATAGGTCAGATAGGTCGGATAGGTCAGATAGGTCAGATAGATCAGATAGGTCAGATAGGTCAGATAGGTCGGATAGGTCAGATAGGTCAGATAGGTCAGATAGGTCAGATAGGTCATATAGGTCATATAGGTCAGATAGGTCATATAGGTCAGATAGGTCGGATAGGTCAGATAGGTCAGATAGGTCAGATAGGTCAGATAGGTCAGATAGGTCAGATAGGTCAGATAGGTCAGATAGGTCAGATAGGTCAGATAGGTCAGATAGGTCAGATAGGTCGGATAGGTCAGATAGGTCAGATAGGTCAGATAGGTCAGATAGGTCAGATAGGTCAGATAGGTCAGATAGGTCAGATAGGTCATATAGGTCAGATAGGTCAGATAGGTCAGATAGGTCAGATAGGTCAGATAGGTCAGATAGGTCAGATAGGTCAGATATGTCAGATAGGTCAGATAGGTCAGATAGGTCAGATAGGTCAGATAGGTCAGACATACACAGCAGGTCAGATAGGTCAGATAGGTCAGATAGGTCAGATAGATCAGATAGGTCAGATAGATCAGATATGTCAGATAGGTCAGATAGGTCAGATAGGTCAGACATACACAGCAGGTCGGATAGGTCAGATAGGTCGGATAGGTCAGATAGGTCAGATAGGTCAGATAGGTCAGATAGGTCAGACATACACAGCAGGTCGGATAGGTCAGATACGTCGGATAGGTCAGATAGGTCAGATAGGTCAGATAGGTCATATAGGTCAGATAGGTCAGATAGGTCAGATAGGTCAGATAGGTCAGATAGGTCAGATAGGCCAGATAGGTCAGATAGGTCAGATAGATCAGATATGTCAGATAGGTCAGATAGGTCCGATAGGTCAGATAGGTCAGATAGGTCAGATAGATCAGATAGATCAGATAGGTCAGATAGGTCAGATAGATCAGATAGATCAGATAGGTCAGATAGGTCAGATAGGTCAGATAGGTCAGATAGGTCAGATAGGTCAGATAGGTCAGATAGATCAGATAGATCAGATAGGTCAGATAGGTCAGATAGGTCAGATAGGTCAGATAGGTCAGATCAGATAGGTCAGATAGGTCAGATAGGTCAGATAGGTCAGATAGGTCAGATAGGTCGGATAGGTCAGATAGGTCAGATAGATCAGATAGGTCAGATAGGTCGGATAGGTCAGATAGGTCAGATAGGTCATATAGGTCAGATAGGTAATATAGGTCATATAGGTCATATAGGTCATATAGGTCAGATATGTCATAGGTCAGATAGATCAGATAGGTCAGATAGGTCGGATAGGTAAGATAGGTCAGATAGGTCAGATAGGTCAGATAGGTCAGATAGGTCAGATAGATCAGATAGGTCAGATAGGTCGGATAGGTCATATAGGTCAGATAGGTCAGATAGGTCAGATAGGTCAGATAGGTCAGATAGATCAGATAGGTCAGATAGGTCGGATAGGTCATATAGGTCAGATAGGTCAGATAGGTCAGATAGGTCAGATAGGTCAGATAGGTCCAGATAGGTCGGATAGGTCAGATAGGTCAGATAGGTCATATAGGTCAGATAGGTCAGATAGGTCAGATAGGTCATATAGGTCATATAGGTCAGATATGTCAGATAGGTCAGATAGATCAGATAGGTCAGATAGGTCGGATAGGTCAGATAGGTCAGATAGGTCAGATAGGTCAGATAGGTCAGATAGATCAGATAGGTCAGATAGGTCAGATAGGTCGGATAGGTCAGATAGGTCATATAGGTCATATAGGTCAGATATGTCATATAGGTCAGATAGGTCGGATAGGTCAGATTGGTCAGATAGGTCAGATAGGTCAGATATGTCAGATAGGTCAGATAGGTCGGATAGGTCAGATAGGTCAGATAGATCAGATAGGTCAGATAGGTCAGATAGGTCGGATAGGTCAGATAGGTCAGATAGGTCAGATAGGTCATATAGGTCATATAGGTCAGATAGGTCATATAGGTCAGATAGGTCGGATAGGTCAGATAGGTCAGATAGGTCAGATAGGTCAGATAGGTCAGATAGGTCAGATAGGTCAGATAGGTCAGATAGGTCAGATAGGTCAGATAGGTCAGATAGGTCAGATAGGTCAGATAGGTCAGATAGGTCAGATAGGTCAGATAGGTCAGATAGGTCAGATAGGTCGGATAGGTCAGATAGGTCAGGTAGGTAGGTCAGATAGGTCAGATAGGTCAGATAGGTCAGATAGGTCAGATAGGTCATATAGGTCATATAGGTCAGATAGGTCAGATAGGTCAGATAGGTCAGATAGGTCAGATAGGTCAGATAGGTCAGATAGGTCAGATAGGTCAGATAGGTCAGATAGGTCAGATAGGTCAGATAGGTCAGATAGGTCAGATAGGTCAGACATACACAGCAGGTCAGATAGGTCAGATAGGTCAGATAGGTCAGATAGATCAGATAGGTCAGATAGATCAGATATGTCAGATAGGTCAGATAGGTCAGATAGGTCAGACATACACAGCAGGTCGGATAGGTCAGATAGGTCGGATAGGTCAGATAGGTCAGATAGGTCAGATAGGTCAGATAGGTCAGACATACACAGCAGGTCGGATAGGTCAGATACGTCGGATAGGTCAGATAGGTCAGATAGGTCAGATAGGTCATATAGGTCAGATAGGTCAGATAGGTCAGATAGGTCAGATAGGTCAGATAGGCCAGATAGGTCAGATAGGTCAGATAGATCAGATATGTCAGATAGGTCAGATAGGTCCGATAGGTCAGATAGGTCAGATAGGTCAGATAGATCAGATAGATCAGATAGGTCAGATAGGTCAGATAGATCAGATAGATCAGATAGGTCAGATAGGTCAGATAGGTCAGATAGGTCAGATAGGTCAGATAGGTCAGATAGGTCAGATAGATCAGATAGATCAGATAGGTCAGATAGGTCAGATAGGTCAGATAGGTCAGACATACACAGCAGGTCAGATAGGTCAGATAGGTCAGATAGGTCAGATAGGTCAGATAGGTCAGATGGATCAGATAGGTCAGATAGGTCAGATAGGTCAGATAGGTCAGATAGGTCAGATAGGTCAGATAGGTCAGATAGATCAGATAGGTCAGATAGGTCAGATAGGTCAGATAGGTCAGACATACACAGCAGGTCAGATAGGTCAGATAGGTCAGATAGGTCAGATAGGTCAGATAGATCAGATAGGTCAGATAGGTCAGATAGGTCAGATAGGTCAGATAGGTCAGATAGGTCAGATAGGTCAGATAGGTCAGATAGATCAGATAGGTCAGATAGGTCAGATAGGTCAGATAGGTCAGATAGGTCAGATAGATCAGATATGTCAGATGGGTCAGATAGGTCAGATAGGTCAGATAGGTCAGATATGTCAGATAGGTCAGATAGGTCAGACATACACAGCAGGTCAGACGCAGTGGCTGTGGTGAGTAAGGCGGAGCATGTCAGAAACACAGTAAATAAGACACAGCAGGTCAGCACGCGCCAGATGGGCCGGGCTGGGCCAATATGGAACCCAGGCCCGGGTCAGGGTCGGGTCAGATGGGCCGGTGTCAGGGCCAGGCCCGGGGCAGATTCGGGTCAGATGGACCGGGTCAGGGTCGGGTCAGATGAGCCGGTGTCAGACCCAGGCCCGGGTCAGGGTCGGGTCAGATGGGCCGGGTCATGGTCGGGTCAGATGGGCCGGTGTCAGGCCCAGGCCCGGGTCAGGGTCGGGTCAGATGGGCAGGGTCAGGGTCGGGTCAGATGGGCCGGTGTCAGGCCCGGGTCAGGGTCGGGTCAGATGGGCAGGGTCAGGCCCAGGCCCGGGTCAGGGTCGGGTCAGATGGGCCGGGTCAGGGTCGGGTCAGATGGACCGGTGTCAGGCCCAGGCCCGGGTCAGGGTCGGGTCAGATGGGCAGGGTCAGGCCCAGGCCCGGGTCAGGGTCGGGTCAGATGGGCCGGGTCAGGGTCGGGTCAGATGGGCCGGGTCAGGGTCGGGTCAGATGGGCCGGTGTCAGGCCCCGGCCCGGGTCAGGGTCGGGTCAGATGAGCCGGTGTCAGACCCAGGCCCGGGTCAGGGTCGGGTCAGATGGGCCGGGTCAGGGTCGGGTCAGATGGGCCGGTGTCAGGCCCAGGCCCGGGGCAGGGTCGGGACAGAGCGGTGGCCGGCCGCCGGCCGGGGACGTACCTCCGTGCGCGCTCCGGTGGCGCAGCACACACGGGTCGTTGTTGGTGACGTTGGCCAGGGTGGTCTGGTCAGCACTGCTGTTGGTGATGTTGTTGGCCAGCGGGGCTCCGTCAATGCTGCGCCGCCGCCGACTCACCAGACTGGAACAAAGTCGGCAACAATTCAAACATATTCAAACATGAAAGCCAATAAACGTGTTGATGAGGATTAACTATGTCAACCGGGAAACTTGCAATCCATGTGGTGAGCTAGTCTGGCGAGGTGAGCTAGTTTGGTTGGGACTCGAAACAAATGCCGCTGTACACAACAATTATTCATCATTTTTTGGACATTTTTGGACACGTATCCCAAGCTACGCAAAATATATATTAACCCGCACACTGCAGGGGTTGATTCCCCCCCCCCCCCTCAGGTTGTCTCAGATAGCGACAAAACGGCGGCGCTGCGCGCCGCCGGATTTTAGCACACCTGTTAGGACATCAATTGCGCACACTTTGAAGAAAGAAAAAATTGACCTCGGGTCATCTCAGGTCAGGCCACCAGACCAGGTCAAGTGACCCCACCTCCACAAATGTTTGCAGTTGTGCCAATGTCAGAGTTTCCCACCGATCAGTTTGAAACTTACAGGATGTCATGAGGGCATAAGTACTTACAATTCGTTTATCTCGGAATTTTGATATCAGTGACCTAAGGTCAGGTCAATTTCGTGACCTCCCCATAATAAGTCAATGGGGAAATATTAAAAATGCTTCCTATTTCAAGGATATGCATGATATTAGTCCAATTACTTCTGGATCATGTTATTATATGATGTTCTTGATGATCCAAGTGTAAGTTTTGTTCAGTGATCCCTATGGGGTCATTTGAGGTCATCCGGGTTTACAATCACTTGTCAATAACTCGCGATATAATGAAGATAGAGAAGTAAAACCGACAGAAATGTGTTTATCTTGTCGAGACACGTCTCCCTATATGCAACATGACTTACTTGGGTTTTGACCTCAGGTCAAGGTCACGTGACCTGTGGTCAAATTTTTAAGTTGAGCTAACAAGGTCACCATGTATATCATTCGAAGCGCCTTGACGAGTCAAACACAATGGCGTACACAGTTTTCCGTTATCTTTATTAGGTTAAAAGTTATTAGCGAAACACGGTTTTACAGCAAACACAAACAAACATTTTCCCCCTTTTTGAAAACCTCTGGAGTCTCAAATATTGACCCCAGATCAAATTTCAGGAAATGTTATCGATTGTAAATGTAAATGGCTGGTGATCGCTTTTTCCCGTTTGTTTCTAGCTAGCATAGTTCCCGAGATATATGGGTAATTTCTGGAGCGAAGTCCTACAACAGGAAACAAATGGAAAATTTGACCTTTGATGACCTCTGGTGACCTCAATTTTGACCTGACTTAAAAAATACTGATATACTTTCGATAGAACTTGTATCCAGCTATCAAACGCCGTTTTCCACTTGTCGCTACATAGCGTAGTTTTCAAGATCTCACGGGGGCGGAAATCACCCCCCGCCCCTGCAGTTCGCGTTCAGCGCAAACCCCCTGCAGTGCGCGGGTTAACCTTTCGTCCCTCAAACAGCATTGCTTAAAGGGATATTGCCACCTCGTAGGCCAATATGGAGTTTTTGGTGTGTATCGGTAGATTAAGCGTGTCCGATTTCACCTGCAAAATTTGGTTCCCGAAACTTCCCCCCCCCCCATTAGATAAAAAATATTGCACCACACATGATTGGCACACATTCGTAAAATTGGAGTCGCCTCATCACTATTTAGAATCACTGATTTGCGGACTATGATTTGCTTTTGAATATTGCAAACTCAACATCACCATTCCGTCAGTGCGCTTTAAAATTAAAATGCGTATACAGGTAATTATATTTTCAACAACCATAGCCTCTTTCATAGGCGTACACAAGGGAGGGGGGCGGGGCAAACGGGCCAATTGCCCCCCCCCCCTGAAGGGGACCTTCAGGGGAGGGGGGGGAGGGGCAATTGGTAAAAAATGAAAATGGTAAAAATGGTCGAAAAAATGAATGCTTTTTTGATTTGTTTAAGAGAAAAATGGTGAAAATATGAATTTTTAAAAATATAGTGGGCCAAATCCGGTAGTTTTTTGGTGGGGATACTTATGCCCCCTGAGCAAAAATTGCCCCCTCCTGGAGTAAATCCTGGGTACGCCACTGGCCTCTTTCATAATAGAACATGAATAAAACAGCAAGAATGGCTATGGCTCGACTTTGGGGCCGTAGGAGATTTGTGACCAATACCTTATAACACAGATACTTTTCAAGGTCAAGTCTCGGCGAATGCAGACGCTTCGACTATGGGCGGGCGCCCATTTCACAGCCAAACTGGATGAGAGAGACCATCATGAATCTAGTACAGCTGGGACCAACGTTTTGGAGTCAGAAATAAATACAAAATAAATTGCCGATACCCTACTTTAGGTGCTGCAGGAGCAAGTTTGAGCTTCAGCATACACGATTGTTGATCCCCACCATTCATTTGAGTTGTTTTTTAGAAATCCTCCGGAGGTGGCAATATCTCTTTAAGAATTTGGCGAACGCTCTGCTTCGCTCCAGGACAACGGCCGTGCAAACATTTGCTTGTTTTACATAGCACAAACAACACCTGACTTCTGAATCCAAACAATCCGGAGACAAAACGGCACATCTCTCGCTGGAACCACCGCACGTCCCACACCGTGCGAACCACCGTCCACCGTCTGCTCCACTCACACGACATTGCTTTCCTCCTTCCGTTTGGTGGTTTTTCTGACGAACATCAGATTCTGCAGGAGGTTCTCGAAGTAGATCTGGTCGGTGAACTTCTGCTGATCGATGGTGGGAGCGCCGGGGTCCCGTGGGTCGCCCGCGGACGGACACTCACAGCAGCGCGGCTTCGGCGTCGAGCTGGTCACAGGCTTAGGAGTGGTGGCGGTCTCCAGCCCTGACGGCATGCCTGCGGCAGGGATCGCACAGACGGAAGTTAGAGGGGGTCGCACGGGGTAGACGGGGGGGGGGGAGGGGTGGAGTCACAGGGGTCACAGGGGGTCATAGGGGTCATAGGGGGTCACAGGGGGTCACAGGGGGTCAGTGTGGTGTGAGCGTGGGGTCACGGGAAGGGGCAGCGTGGGGTCAGATTCAGAGGTCGGGGGGGGGGGGGGGGCAGAAGGGGTCGGTGAGGTTCAGCAGGGGATTGACAAGAGGCGGCATAGGTCCGGCAGCAGACCGCTGTCACCAGCCGTTACAATTGCATCAATAATGATTGTATGATTGTATAATTGACTAATCACCAACAGGTGCGAGCCCAATTACAGGTGAAGTCTATCATATAATATAACGAAGTGTATACAGCATGCATGAAAGAAACAAAGTCGCATATCAATCGAGTCGGAGTCTAAATAAATGTTCCTAACGTCGTATATCTCACTATGTCCTTCTTAGCCTCCCTATTGCATCGTTAAAAACATCACTCAGAGGACTCGAAGCGACAAAATCATTCACTGAGCGGGGTCCCGCACAAATAGGCTGGATTGTACAGTGCTTCCGCCTCCTGAGGTACGGGAGGGGAGGGGAGGGGAGGGGAGGGGAGGGGAGGAGAGGAGAGGGGAGGGGAGGGGAGGGGAGGGGAGGGGAGGGGAGGGGAGGGGAGGGGAGGGGAGGGGAGGGGAGGGGAGGGGAGGGGAGGGGAGGGGAGGGGAGGGGAGGGGAGGGGAGGAGAGGAGAGGAGGGGAGGGGAGGGGAGGGGAGGGGAGGGGAGGGGAGGGAAGAGGGGCGCCTTTGTGATGATGATGATTGGTGTTTAAGGGCGCTCCGACAACGAAGGTCACATGGCGCCCAAGGGGCGCCTTTGTCTCCATCAGATCAGGCCACATTGGCACATAATGTGCTGTCAACCTATCGGGTCCTCCAAATGTACATCCTAGCGATACACGTCGCTGCGGTCAGGCAGAGCCGGACCGGGCTGGTTCGGCTCTAGCCAGGGCGATACACGTCGCTGCGGTCAGACAGAGCCGGACCGGGCTGGTTCGGCTCTAGCCAGGGCGATACACGTCGCTGCGGTCAGGCAGAGCCGGACCGGGCTGGTTCGGCTCTAGCCAGGGCGATACACGTCGCTGCGGTCAGGCAGAGCCGGACCGGGCTGGTTCAGCTCTAGCCAGGTCGAAGTCGAAGTCGTCCTTTGCTCACAATTTTACTATCGCCTATTCGGTAGATTAATTATACCTTTGAGAGCACTTTGTGCGACAATAGTCGCAATCTAAAGCTTTCAATGGAAAGTATGACCCGATAATTAAAATAGCTTGATTTTGACCTTTGACCTGACCGTGACCTGACACGTGAACTTATTTTGATTTGTTTTTATATGCTTCAGATTGGTCTCTTGAAGGCTTTCGAGTGCCGCCTTGCGCGTCTCGCTGCGGTTATTGGTTCGGAAGATACGAGGGGGTAAAATTTACCCCCAGCGGGGTGCGTACGGCCGGAGACCCCCTTGGGACGCGGGTTAAGAAAACCGTTAGTCTATGAAGCATCGCTAAGTGTGAAATAGATAGAACACTGCACGTGCAATACTTTAAGACGATTTTTGCTTCTTCTCAAGCCAGCCGATTAACTCCATATGATGTCAAAATCTGGGTGCCCCATTTTTCTTCAGAGAAAATGAATTTTCGTATTGCTTAAACCGATATACCTAGTAAACTATTACAAAGGCTTAATTTAAGCATGACTGTTTTTCTCTCAAAACTTTCGTCTAATCTTAATCCGCGCACTGCCGGGGGTTCTCGCCAACCACGAACTGCCCTTGATTTCCACCCCTGACCCCGAGATCTCGAAAATCACGCAACGTAGCGACAAGCGGAAAACGGCGTTAGATAACTCGAGACAAGCTCTATCGATATTACAAAGGTATTTTTAGGTCACGTCAATATTAAGGTCACCGGAGGTCATCAAAGGTTACATTTTCCAGTAGAGGACTTCGCCCCAGAAACCTCCAAATATCTTGGGAACTATGCTAGCTAGGAACACACGAAAAAAGGAAATAGAAAGCTCTTGAAAACTGCAATCGCCGAGGTCTCCTCAAATTTTAACTCAGGCCAATAGTTTAAGCTCCAGACTCCAGACGTCATCAAAGGTCACGATGGCATTTTCTTCCACAAAAGTTTTTTTCCGCTAATAACTTTTTACCTCATTAAGATAGGGCTATCATTTGGACGCCATCGTGTTTGTCTCGTCAATGCGCTCCGAACCGTACTCATGATGACCTCGTTAGGTCAACTTCGAAATTTGACCTCAGGTCAAGGTCACGTGGTAACTCAAGTAGCTCATGTTGCATATGACGCGAGTGTCTTGAGGAGCCCAACACATTGGTGCCATTCGCACGTCTATATCAGTATTATAGCAATAGTTATTGGTAAACAAAAGTGCTGGTGACCTCATATGACCTCAGCTGACCTTGTAGAGGTCACAGAGCAACAATTGCACCTGGCTCATTAAGAATGAGCTAAAATAACATGACAATGAGCAATAATTGACCTATCCAATTCAATGCATATTCTCTGAATGGGAAGCATTTGTATATTTCCCCATTGACTTATAATGGGGATGTCACGAAATTGATCTGACCTTAGGTCACAGATAAACAAATCCGAGATATACAAATTGTAATACTTTTGGCCTTTTGAAATCCTGTAAGTTCCAAAAACTCTCGGACAAACACTGTGGCTTTGGAACGACCACAAACATCTTTAGAGGTAGGGTCACTTGACGTGATCTGGTGACCTGAGATGACCTGTGGTCAAAATTTCCACATAATGTGGGTAATTGATGCCCAAATAGCTATGCCAAATTTGGAGTCGCTGCGAAACACCATTTTCCCGCTGTTTCCGAAAAACCTCCGGGAGGGCGGAAATCAAGGCAGCGCGCGGGTTAACCCGCGCACTGCAGGGTTTGCGCCGAACACGAACTGCAGAGGGGGGGGGGGGGGGGGGTGATTTCCGCCCCCCGTGAGATTTCGAAAAATACGCTACGTAGCAACAAGTGGAAAACGGCGTTTGATAGCTTGATACAAGTTCTATCGAAAGTATTTCAGTATTTGTTTAGGTCAGGTCAAATTAAAGTCACCAGAGGTCATCAACGGTGAAATTTTCTTCTTTTTTTTCTGTTTTAGGACTTCGCTCCAGAAATTCCCACATATCTCGGGAACTATGTTAGCTAGAAACAAACGGGGAAAAACGATCGCCCGCCATTGCAATTTGCAATCGACAACATGTCCTCAAATTTGATCTGGGGTCAATATTTGAGACTCCAGAGCAGTAGCGTACCCAGGATTCACTCCAGGGGGTGGGGGGGGGTGATTGCTCAGGGGGCATAAAGTACCCCCACCAAAAAAAAATCACCGGATTTGGCCCACTATATTTTTTAAATGGCATATTTTCACCATTTTTCTCTTAAAAAATAAAAAAATAATTCTTTTTTTTCGACCAAAGGGGGCACGTACAGACCTTCAGGGGGGGGGGGGGCAATTGCCCCGTCCTCCCCCCCCTTGTGTACGCCTATGCTCCAGAGGTCAAACAAGAGGAAAATGCTGTTTTTTTACAAAACAGATTTTCGCTAATAACTTTTAACCTAATAAAGCTAACGGACAACTGTTTACGCCATTGTGTTTGTCTCGTCAAGGTACTTCGAATGATATACATGGTGACATTGTTAGGCAACTTAAAAATTTGACCACAGGTCACGTGACCTTGACCTGAGGTCAATACCTAAGTAGGTCATGTTGCATATAGGGAGACGTGTATCGACGAGACAAGCACATTTATGTCGGTTTCACTTCTCTATCTGCATTATGTCGCGAGTTATTGACAAAAAAGTGATGGCGAACTCGGATGACCTCAAATGACCCCATAGGGGTCACTGAACAAAACTTACACTTGGATCATCAAGAACATCCTATAATAACATGATCCAGAAGTAATTGGACTAATATCATGCATATCCTCGAAATAGGAAGCATTTCAATATTTCCCCATTGGCTTATTATGGAGAGGTCACGAAATTGACCTGACCTTATGTCACCGATATCAAAATTCCGAGATAAACGAATTGTAAGTACTGGGGATAGACAAGGCCCTCATGACATCCTGTAAGTTTCAAAATGTTCGGTGAGAAACTCTGGCTTTGGCACAACTGCAAACGTTTTAGGAGGTGGGGTCACTTGTCCTGGTCTGGTGACCTGACCTGAGATGACCCGAGGTCTCATTTTTTTAAAAAAAGTGTGCGCAATTGATGTCCTAACAGGTGTGCCAAAACCCGGCGGCGCTGCGCGCCGCAGTTTTTTCCCTATCTGAGAAAAACCTGAGGAGGGGGGGGGGGGGATGATCCCCCTGCAGTGCGCGGGTTAATATCTGGTCAAGTATCCATTCAGATATGGAATTCGGGTACCCAATTTTGGCGCAATACGAATGTATCAATCGTCGTAACAAACGCAATCGATAGGCAAATAGACGCAATATGGGACGGATGAAATATAACAAATGTAGAATATAATATAATAGACTTCGACTTCGACACTACCTGCGCCACGGCACACTCCCCGATTGTATGCCGCCCTCTCCTACCCCTACCCCTCCCCAACACACGCACCGACCCGACTGACACAATATCGGGACATCCTATTCGGGCGATGCCACTACACGCATACCTATGGCAACCGTAGCGCCACGTGGTGTCACAGGAAGACATATTAAACAGACTGTACAATGTACATATTCAATATTGTATTGCTTCACTTAACCCGCGCGGCGCTGGGGTCTCCAGTCCAACGCGCGGCGCTGGGGTCTCCAGTCCAACGCGCGGCGCTGGGGGGGGGGGGGGTACATTTATCCCCCCCTCGTATCTTCCGAACCAATGACCGCAGCGAGACGCGCAAGGCGGCGATCGAAAGCTCTCATGGAGACGAGTATATTGGAGACTCGAAATTCTTAAAATAAGGTCACGTGTCAGGTCAGATCAGGTCAAAGGGTCAAACTTAAGGTATTTTAGCGTTTGGGCCATACTTTCCATACAAAGCCTTAGATAGCGACCATTATCGCACAAGGTGCTCTCAAAGGTATCACGCATCTCCCGTATAAGCGAAAGTGAAATTGTAAGCAGAGTTCAAGGTCAATGTCAGGTCACAAAAGGTCACAGTTCTATGAAAGCCATACGACACATGTTGTATCGGTTATTTTACACGTATAATTCGATAGTAGCGACCATTATCACAACTTGACCCCATATAATGGCCATTATCGCACAAGGTGCTCTCAAAAGTATCATGCATCTCCCGTATAAGGGAAAGTGCAATTGTAAGCGAAGGTCAAGGTCAATGTCAGGTCACAAAAGGTCACAAAAGGTCAAGGTCAGGTCACAAAAAGGTCAAAAGTTAAAATTGATTAATCCAAATAAAAAAGGCATGTATCCAGACTAGCTGTCTCAGAAATACAGCAGTGGCATTTATTTGTCTGTATCTGGTCACTAAAAGCCAAAAAACGTATTTTCAGAAAATGACGTCATGAGTTACTTATACTAGGGAGCCATAAGTCAGTGAAAAATTAAGATATTGCTTTAAAATTTGGTTTGGATATCGTCCATACTTGGTTCTCTAATATATCTTCCGATTTTTCAATATTTTTTTTTAAATACTTTTGTGGACATTTTTGAAAAAAGTTGTTTTTTTTTATTTGGGGTCCAAAATCCAAAATTTGGAAAATCTTAGACAGCTATTTGGAATAGAATGCTATTTTCTTTCTTGTAACGTGTAATTTTTGTGATTTGCATTAAAACTTTATTTGGTACGATTTTACAAACATTTCACGTTTTTCCACACAAAAAATGGCATGACATGACGTCACTAAAACGTCATTATCTTCCAGAATACTCGACCGATTTCAATAAAAAAAATTGTCAGAGGACGTAGAATAGATGCCGCATAAGGTACCGAAAGTTTCACGTCGATAGCTCTGATTGTTTTCAAGTTATTGATAAAATCCGGTAGGGGTAAAATTTACCCCCCCCCCCCCTCCCAGCGCCGCGCGGGTTAAGATAAGGTGCAGTCAGCAGAGTCTGTGATGTAGTGAAGTACTCTAAGTTTTTTTTAGACAAAATTAATTTATGTGGGTTTGAAAAGCACCTGAACTCACACCCTCACACTCTAGAACATTGTTTAGACCCCTTATTATTTAGCTGCTTCCAATTTTTGTTTGCATCAGATGTGACTGACTCGCAAGAGGATGAGTCGACTCAGCTTTGACTTGCGCAGCATCCAGGCGACTCAACTTTGACTCAAGCGACATCCATGCGACTTGACTCTGACTCAACTCAAACTCCCTATTCTTATTAAAGGGACTATCCCACCTTAACATTATATTTGAGTTGAGATAGCCATTTGTATGGTTAGGCATTGCAATTAAGTATGGTACAAGTTAAAACAACCACAATGATCTAATCAAAAAGATACTCGAGTTTGATTTTGACATCTGTAAAAAATAAGGCCCATGTGTATTTGAATAGGGACTCTAAACCGACAGCGTCGTCTCATTACCCAACTGGTAATGGTAGTCGACTTGTTTTAAGGTCAGCCTTGGAATATTTTCGTCTTTCATTTATCGATCCCCGGGTGATTCGCAATCTAAGCTAATCTAGACACCGGGTGGTTCGCTTTTTCTGCGCAATAGATGTGGACAAAAAATTGTGCCATATATTTGGCAGCACAAAGGATTTCCCTGTTATTAAAAAAAATCATATGACGTCACCAATCCAACTTTTCGCTTAAAACTAAAAGTTGAACATCTTCCAAGATAAGCATTTTTTCGGGAAAAAAGTGCAAGAACATGTTTAGCCGACCTCGCCTGACATGTAGACATACAATTAAGTGTGATTCGACAACTTTCACAAAGGTGGGACAGTCTCTTTAAGCGACTCGACTCTGACTCAAGTTGAGCCCCTATTTTTTAACAGACTCAACTCTGACTCAAGTTGAGCCCCTATTGTTCTTAAGCGACTCGACTCCGACTCAAGTTTGTTTGAATCCGAGTTGCGTCAAATTTGACTCACCAGGTCGACCACAGCCCTGGTTGGTGTTGTCGTTGAGCAGCGCCTGCTCGGGGTTGTGGCCTGCGCGCACCAGATACTCGGTGATGATTCCGTTGGGCAGCAGCGGCGGGTCCCAGCTAACGTACAGCGATTCGTGCCGAACCTCCGCCTTCCCCGCCACGGGCTTGGCCAGCTCCACAATCAGGTTCCGGGGCACGGAGGGCGCTGCAGACGAACGGGGACAGCAGGGTCAGCTGACGAGGGGGACGGACACAGGGGACAGAGCTGACGAGGGGGACGGACACAGGGGACAGAGCTGACGAGGGGGACGGACACAGGGGACAGAGCTGACGAGGGGGACGGACACAGGGGACAGAGCTGACGAGAGGGACGGACACAGGGGACAGAGCTGACGAGGGGACGGACACAGGGGACAGAGCTGACGATGGGGACGGACACAGGGGACAGAGCTGACGAGGGGGGACGGACACAGGGGACAGAGCTGACGAGGGGACGGGACGGACACAGGGGACAGAGCTGACGAGGGGACGGGACGGACACAGGGGACAGAGCTGACGAGGGGGACGGACACAGGGGACAGAGCTGACGAGAGGGACGGACACAGGGGACAGAGCTGACGAGGGGATGGGACGGGCACAGGGGACAGAGCTGACGAGAGGGACGGACACAGGGGACAGAGCTGACGAGGGGATGGGACGGGCACAGGGGACAGAGCTGACGAGAGGGACGGACACAGGGGACAGAGCTGACGAGGGGATGGGACGGGCACAGGGGACAGAGCTGACGAGAGGGACGGACACAGGGGACAGAGCTGACGAGGGGATGGGACGGGCACAGGGGACAGAGCTGACGAGAGGGACGGACACAGGGGACAGAGCTGACGAGGGGATGGGACGGGCACAGGGGACAGAGCTGACGAGAGGGACGGACACAGGGGACAGAGCTGACGAGGGGATGGGACGGGCACAGGGGACAGAGCTGACGAGAGGGACGGACACAGGGGACAGAGCTGACGAGGGGATGGGACGGGCACAGGGGACAGAGCTGACGAGAGGGACGGACACAGGGGACAGAGCTGACGAGGGGATGGGACGGGCACAGGGGACAGAGCTGACGAGAGGGACGGACACAGGGGACAGCTGACGAGGGGATGGGACGTGCACAGGGGACAGAGCTGACGAGAGGGACGGACACAGGGGACAGAGCTGACGAGGGGATGGGACGGGCACAGGGGACAGAGCTGACGAGAGGGACGGACACAGGGGACAGAGCTGGCGAGGGGGACGGACACAGGGGACAGAGCTGACGAGGGGGACGGACACAGGGGACAGAGCTGACGAGGGGGACGGACACAGGGGACAGAGCTGACGAGAGGGACGGACACTAGTCGGCTGCAGACCCCGCTGGGTGTTGTCAGGTTCACAGTAAAAAAAAAAAAACACCGCACGCACGCACGCACGCACCCACGCACGCACGCACGCACGCACGCACGCACGCACGCACGCACGCACGCACGCAGGCAGGCAGGCAGGCAGGCAGGCAGGCAGGCAGGCAGGCAGGCAGGCAGGCAGGCAGGCAGGCAGGCAGGCAGGCAGGCAGGCAGGCACGCACGCACGCACGCACGCACGCGCGCATGCATGCACGCACGCACGCACGCACGCACGCACGCGACACACACACACCCGCACGCACGCGACACACACCCACCCGCACGCACGCGACACACACCCACCCGCACCCACATCCGCATCCGCATCCGCATCCGCATCCGCATCCGCATCCGCATCCGCACCCGCACCCGCACCCGCACCCGCACCCGCACCCGCACCCGCACCCGCACCCGCACCCGCACCCGCACCCGCACCCGCACCCGCACCCGCACCCGCACCCGCACCCGCACCCGCACCCGCACCCGCACCCGCACCCGCACCCGCACCCGCACCCGCACCCGCACCCGCACCCGCACCCGCACCCGCACCCGCACCCGCACCCGCACCCGCACACACACACACACACACACACACACACACACACACACACACACACACACACACACACACACACACACACACACACACACACACACACAGCCGGGCAAGCCCGTAGCCACGAACGGAATGGAGCGGAACGGAGCGAAGACAGAGAGGGGGGGGGGGGGGGGGGGTATGCAGATGCCAGAGAAGCCGTGTCTGTGCACAGTCGGCCGCTGCCCTCCCACTCACTGGACTCCTTTGTGGTGAAGTATATGATCTCGGAGCGGCCCGTCGTCGAGTTGGGCCTGGTCAGCGCCGTCAGCGTCTCCACGTAGAAGGCGTACTGCGTGAACGGCCGCAGCTTGGTCAGCATCTCCTGTACGTCCTCGAGCTCACTTTCCTGGAATCCGAGTGACACCACGCTGCCGTTCTCTGTCTTCTTGGTCGGCTTGGTTGTCAGGCTCACCTCGGTGTTGGGGAAGTCCACTACATTCCACCTGCCGGCCGGGTCGGTGGTCAGACGACGCGCCGCATGTATTACCATCGTAGAGTAATGCAAAATATTAAGCATGTAGATTACTGCCCGGTGGACCGCGTCACAAGTCCAGGTGAAGCCACGGTACACCTCTGTGGCAGTGTGACGGCCTGCTGGCACCGGAGCCGGTCCGGAGCCGGTCCGGAGCCGGTCCGGACCCGGTCCGGAGCCGTTGCGGACCCGTTCCGCAGCCGTTCCGGAGCCCTTCCGGAGCCGGTCCGGACCCGGTCCGGAGCCGTTGCGGACCCGTTCCGCAGCCGTTCCGCAGCCGTTCCGGAGCCGGTCCGGATCCGGTCCGGATCCGGTCCGGAGCCGTTCCGGAGCCGGTCCGGACCCGGTCCGCAGCCGGTGAGGCCCGTGCCGCGGCGGCGGCAGCGGATACTCACGAGTCGCCGCCGCAGGCGTCACGCCCGCTGAACATAGACAGGTTGCGGTGCAGCGCCTCGCGGTAGTAGACGTTGTAGCCGAGCAGCGTGCGGAAGTCCGTGACGTTGTTGCGGAAGTTGTCCCATTCGAGTACCGCGGCCGTCGAGTAGGTTTCCCTGACCCTGGCGCGCATGACGTGTCGCCGACCTGTGGTAATCACAGCACAGGGGCCATCAGACGGCGGCAGCAAAGCGCCGACACTTACCATCTAATGCATCCAGCATCGACACCAGAATTTTCGATACAGAAGCAACAGGCACAGTTTAGCAGGTACCTATGTATTGTTGACAAGAACATTAGGATACCCTAATAGAAACAAAGACACATTTCGTGGATGATTCAGTGATTACTTCAAGCCCGAGCCGAGGCGTGGGGGGGGGGGGAGGCACCGAAGGACCACTCACACGCCACTTTGTCGCCGTTGGTCATCTGTCCGACGTCCACACTATCTTCGGTGGAGATGCTGAGCCGGTCCAGCAAAGTGTGGATCTTGTCCAGACAGAGCCGGTGGTTGAAGTGGAAGAAGGCACGACCACGCAGTACCTTAAAGTTGGTGGTGTTGGGCCACAGCGTCTGCAGGTTGGCGTTGTGGAGGAAGTACAACGAGTAGTGCCTGCAGCGGACCAGCAGACACACACACACAGACAGAGTCAGCCAGTGCCAGCCAGTGTCGGCCAGTCGGACGGAGGTGGCATACAGAGTTTTGATGTCTTGATTCATTGGTTGATGTTCAAAACTCTGTTTTGATTCGTGTTTTAAACGAACCGAAAGAAAATCCGACATTGCAACTGGCTGGCCCGCACACTGAACTTCCCTCATCCTGACTGATCCTAACAGTAACTCCAGGCTCTTCCGGCTCCCCACACTGACTGCTCCGAACGCAAGGCCCGCCCCCCACTAACCTGGACTCTCCTCTCTGCTCTCCTACTCACCTGGACTCTAAGTTGCGTCCGCCGATCACCTGCAGGCTCGCCCCACACTAACCTGGACTCTCCTCTCTGCTCTCCTACTCACCTGGACTCTAAGTTGCGTCCGCCGATGACCTGCAGGCTCGCCCCACACTAACCTGGACTCTCCTCTCTGCTCTCCTACTCACCTGGACTCTAAGTTGCGTCCGCCGATTACCTGCAGGTTGTCTCTCTTCCTACTGACCTGGACTCTAAGTTGCGTCCGCCGATGACCTGTAGGTTGCGGAGAAAGCTCAAAGAGACGAGCGGCTCCGAATAGCTGACTCGCAGGTACCCCGAGATCACCGTTATGTCCTTCAGATTCTCCTCCAATTCCCGGACAATGTTCTCTGCCAGATACAGAAGCGGTCAGAACGTCAGGCAGATGATGATTGCCGCACACACGAACAATGATCTCTGCCAGACACAACACTTCCAGATATCCAGGCAGACACTTCACACAGGGGCTGCCAGATTCTCTGCCAGATGCAGATATTTCCATCGTGGCAGACAGCCTATCCACGTAGACTTAAAATGTCGTGAGCACCGCCACGGAGTGACCGATGGATGCCTGACGCCACGCAGGGACCACACGCAGCACCGCCACGGAGTGACCGATGGATGCCTGACGCCACGCAGAGACCACACGCAGCACCGCCACGGAGTGACCGATGGATGCCTGACGCCACGCAGAGACCACACGCAGCACCGCCACGGAGTGACCGATGGATGCCTGACGCCACGCAGGGACCACACGCAGCACCGCCACGGAGTGACCGATGGATGCCTGACGCCACGCAGAGACCACACGCAGCACCGCCACGGCGTGGCCGATGGATGCCTGACGCCACGCAGGGACCACACGCAGCACCGCCACGGAGTGACCGATGGATGCCTGACGCCACGCAGGGGCCACACGCAGCACCGCCACGGAGTGACCGATGGATGCCTGACGCCACGCAGAGACCACACGCAGCACCGCCACGGAGTGACCGATAGATGCCTGACGCCACGCAGGGACCACACGCAGCACCGCCACGGAGTGACCGATGGATGCCTGACGCCACGCAGCACCGCCACGGAGTGACCGATGGATGCCTGACGCCACGCAGAGACCACACGCAGCACCGCCACGGAGTGACCGATGGATGCCTGACGCCACGCAGGGACCACACGCAGCACCGCCATGGAGTGACCGATGGATGCCTGACGCCACGCAGAGACCACACGCAGCACCGCCACGGAGTGACCGATGGATGCCTGACGCCACGCAGGGACCACACGCAGCACCGCCACGGAGTGGCCGATGGATGCCTGACGCCACGCAGGGACCACACGCAGCACCGCCACGGAGTGGCCGATGGATGCCTGACGCCACGCAGGGACCACACGCAGCACCGCCACGGAGTGACCGATGGATGCCTGACGCCACGCAGAGACCACACGCAGCACCGCCACGGAGTGGCCGATGGATGCCTGACGCCACGCAGCACCGCCACGGAGTGACCGATGGATGCCTGACGCCACGCAGGGACCACCCGCTCGTGTGGTGTCCTCTGCGGTGTGAGGTGTCCGCAGCCAGCGCACACAGCGCGGTGCAGTGTACAGCGGGCAGCCGGGGCTCGGAGTCCGGAATCAGGGTCCCCTGAGAGTTGAGACCCGCACACAGCCAGTTATCCGGCTCATCCCCGACTTTGCCTCACATAACATGCATTGGTAAAGGAATACCAACACCAGATGAGGTCACGCACGTGTAACACTCGGCAACGTAACCTCCAGCTGGATGAAACATTAGTATAGCTGAATAAGCTCAGACAGACCTTGTAACGAAAAGGACAAACTAAAATTACAATACAAAAAACATCAGTCTTGGAAGGTGGTACGCGTGTGGACGCGTTGTTACTTGCTGTCAATATTACTCTGTGTTTGTTTGAAAGATAAGCATATCTCCTTAAGGTGCCCGGTTTGTTGGCTGATTGAGCGGAGGCATACGGAGATCAAGTTGCAACAAATTGGCGACGAGGACGAGTTCAAGATGAGCTTTGATATTTTTGCTGTCGGGGATGTGGTATACCCCATTTTTGTTTTTCTGCAATCTGCAATCTGCATGATCTGCCTGTGCCTGCCTGCCTGCCAGTGGCCTGCCTGCTCAGCGCATGCCAAGCTTGTTAAGCCTTGAGCCAGTTACTGTTTTTATGCTTGTTTGAGCCAGGATTGTTGCCAAGCCAAGTTGCATGTGACATATTCGCCATGTCTACGTCACTGCCAGCGCCATTGTCCTATCAGCCAGGAGAAAGTTGTGAAAGATGGCTCAGAGGTGAGGAGTGTTACATGATTGCCTGTGGTGTGAAGACTGTTGCTAGAAAAGCTGCCACTGTACTGACATTGTTGGGCCTGGAGATTCAGGATGGGGTTCGGACGCTGCCACACCCTCCAGAGCTGGAGAGAAGTGCCTCAGAGTATGAGGAGTTGACTGCAAAGCTGAAGGCCTACTACCAGCCCCGGGTGAACGCCACCTTCGAAAGGTCTGTCTTGCACGAGATTGTGCGCAAAGACGGTGAGTCCTTTGAGTGTTGTGACCCGTCTTCGTCTGCAAGCAGATCGCTGTCAGTTTGATCAGTCTGTCCTGGACCAAACAGTGTTGCAGTGTGCCGTGTCTCATGCTAGAAGTAAGGATCTGCAGAGGAAATTCTTTGATAAACCTGATCTGACATTGAATGAAGGCCTTGAGATTGCCTGCCACTATGAAACAACTAGGTCTCAGTTGGAGGAGTTGAACAGACCAGTTGCCTCAGTCCAACGTGTGGATGTGTCGCCATGCCCTCGCTGCCTCGGAGGGAGTCATGACTCGTCAACTTGTCCATTCCGTCAGCTAGGAGTGTTTAAGCTGTGGACGAGTGGGTCAAACTCGGGCAGCATGTCGCGCAGCTCAGCCGCAAGGCCAATGGAGCTCAGCCGCAAGGCTTGTGCGCAAGGCCCAAGCCCAAGCCGCAACAAGCCCAGCCCAGGGAGCACCACAGCAAGGTCGTCAGTGCTTCCACTGCCTCAGCTACAAGCACGGCCAGAGCCAGTGTCCGTTCCGCTACCAAATGTGTTTCAGTTGCAGCCAGATGGGACACACCCGTGTCGCCTGTCAACAGCAGCCGCAGTATCGCCCAGCTCAGCCTCGCCCAGCCCCGCCTCGCCCAGCCCCGCCTCGCCCAGCCCAGCCTCGCCAGCCCAGCCTCACTCAGCCCAGCCTCACCCAGCCTCACCCAGACCAGCCTCGCCCAGCCCAGCCTCACTCAGCCCAGCCACGCCCAGCCTCACCCAGCCCAGCCCAGCCTCGCCCAGCCACACCCAGCCCAGCCACGCCCAGCCTCGCCCAGCTGCACCGCCTCACTCAGCCCCGCCACGCCCAGCTCAGCCTCACCCAGCCCAGCCTCGCCCAGCTGCACCGCCTCACTCAGCCCAGCCCCGCCTCACTCAGCCTGGTCAGCCACGCCCAGCCCGGTGCCGGCTGCCCCGACCGCTTCGGCGCCCGTCGCCCCGGAGCTGAGCGCTCCGGTACCAGCTGCTCCGCTGCCAAGTGTCGCTCGCAGCGGACTCGTGAAAGGCCAGATTGGCTGCAGCTGTGAAGTGTACTGTGAGAGTAATGTTCTTGAGTGTGTATAGCCCTGTTACGTTTTCTGCTAAAAAGGGAGAATTGAACTGTCGTTAATAATTCTGTGAATGGTTTGGTTTTGTAGGTACTATTATATTGTTATTAAATGTATATCGTAAGTGCCTTGGCTGCTCTGTTTAATTTATTGTAACGTGTTATGGTTGCTGACTGTTCCGTCTCCCGGCTGTTAGAATCCTTCACAGTGTATATTACGCAACGGGTAGCCCAGCCGGGGGCGCCTGTTGGATCGTGTGCGCCGTGCGGGCCGGGAGTTGGTACGCGCGTGCGCGCGTTGTTACTTGTTGTCAAGACTACTCTGTGTTTGTTTGAGAGATAAACATATCTCCTCAAGGTGACCAGTTTGTTGGCTGATTGAACGGATGCATACGGAGATCAAGTTGCAGCAGAAGGCTTCTTCGCTGACTCGTTATTCATTCATTCGGTCAATCGCATTTCAACATCCTCACGAAGAGAAGCTCATCATATTACAATCTTTCTGAAACACTGAGGTTAGCGAGCGAGCGAGTGACCGCTGCCGCCGGTATCCAGTCTCTTCTCACCTCCTTTGACCTGGATTCGCAGCGAGCCGTTGATGTGGGTGCAGCCCTTCATCTTCTGCAGCTCATAGACGGAGCCCACCATCTTATCGCCTTGACACCGCTTCGGACAGAGGCCTGGGGGAGCGGACAATAAGTCAGAGACCGTCTACTCGTGGAGGAAAACACAGCACAGCGTGTCCTACGAGGCGGATGACACACGCAACACTGCTCATAGCAGCTCCAGGTCACTGTGCCACCAGCGCCATCTCGGGACACAGAGCGCCGAGTCAGCAACCCAGCCATGTAAATCCTGTCGGCCACTGACCACTGTGGTCCCAAACGGTCGGCTCGGCGCCCGACAGTCGTCAGTCACGTGACCCGAGTGACCCGGCCGGCGGCAGGTCGGCTCGCGCTCACCTTTGCACTTCTCGCAGAAGCCCACTTCCCTCTGGTTAGTGTCCAGCCTGGAAGTGTAGCCGGCCGGACACTCGAGCACACACATGCCCATGTGCGCCTTGAAGCGTTTGGAGCCGTCCGTCATCTTGATGCACTCCTCTTCGCTGATGCAGCGCCAGCCCTCGTACTGCGGAGACACACACCGGCGGTCAGTGGCGGTATGACACGCGGGCATGCCGTCGTGGCTAGCAGTAACTACCGCGACCGTTAAAGGCACTATCCCACCTTAACATTATATAGATATCCATTTTGATGGCTTGGCATTTAAATTAAGTATGGTAGTAGTTAAAACAACCACAATGATCTAATCAAAACGATATTCGAGTTTGATTTTGACGTCTACAAAATAAGGCCCATGTGTATTTGAATAGGGCCTCTAAACCGACAGCGTCGTCTCTCTTTACCCAACTGGTAATGATAGTCGACTTGTTTTGAGGTGAACCTTGGAGATATTTGCTACGTTTCAAGGGTTTCGTAGTTGGTTTGTTTTGTATTCAAAGCGCCAGAATTGTCTCGAAATAATTGTGTCCATACTTTGGCAGCGTAAAGGATTTCTGTGTAGCTCTCTAGAGCTCAATATGACGTCATCAACCCAAATATTAAAACGGAACTTTTTATTAAATTGAGCACCGTTTGCGAGAAGAAAAAAAATGTCATCGTGTTCGGCAGCAATTACTTCATATTTTGCACCACAAACGGCGTACATTTGACAACTTTTGGGAAGGTGGGACAGTCCCTTTAATGATAATGATGATGATTGGGGCTTCAGGGCGCCGCTACTACTAGGTTATAAGACGCCCAAATCACGTCCGTTATATTGTTTACAGTTATAACTATCAAAAACTACTGTGAAGTAAAATAAAATGATTTATATTATGTAAAACATCGTAAGTTGTGATACCAGACAAATATGTGTGTCCCAGTCAAACTTCTCTCAGCGTTCTCTCTCCACACCCTCCACCTGGCCGCTAGTAGCATGGCACCGACCGGAACCGGAACCGGAACCGGAACCGGAACCGGAACCGGAACCGAACCGTATCGCCGAATGCCGGTTTAGCCTGAATGTATTTTAAAAAAATTCTAAATTTATGCTTACGATGCCCCTCAATAGAAGGAAATTGTCCAAAGTTTATCGCAAGACGTATATTTATGTGCTATTTTAACGTTTTAGGCTATACCTACTGTCCAAAGTACACGCACGCACTGGTTCCTCAAAACGAGCTGTGTAGCGCGGAAAACGTGCCCTGTTTTCAACGCGGCTAGGCGCTGTGATCCCTGCACATCATTTGGGGAAATGAAGCATCAACAGCAGACTGGTTATTGATTCAACGTTTTGGAACGATTCAATCATTATTCATTTTGGAATCTGAATGATTCAATCACCGTTCGATTCACAGATACAATTTTGAGAATTGATTCTATTCGATTCAAAGAATCAAAACAAATATTTTAATCGATTCACGTTTGATTCAACATTCAAATATATGTGGTGAATTTAAGTCAAATCAATACAAATGGAAACATACATATATATGATCATTAAAACATTGTTACAACAATACTGTTTCAGTATAAATGAATGTAGCCACCGGGACTGCATGTATTTGCACAATTTACCAGTGTACTTGAATCGTAAGAATCGCTAAATCTTTTGATTCGATCAGCCTGGGTTTGATGCGGGGTTTGATTCATTCACGATTCATGAATCAAAAGATCTGGTGGTGAATCAATTATTTGTTGATTCAAGGAATTTTGATTGAACGATTCCAATCGATTCAATCAGTGTCGAATCAATAACCAGTCTGATCAACAGATGGAGAAACTCTAGGAATATATTGAAGTTATTATAATGCGTTTTATGTGAGTTACTTTTGAATTACGCTTGCTTAAATAGGACCTCCTCACGTGTGTCCCTTTCAGAAAAGTATTTAGAAAAGAAATAGACCCCCCCAAAAAAAAACCATGTTAAGACTCAAGCAAAAATTAACTACAACTGAATACAGTGGTAGTTGCGGGTTTTTAAATCCTCCTGAGACCGATGTTAAACACGCAGCATCGCGATGTTAAACACGCAGCATCGCGATGTTAAACACGCAGCATCGCGATGTTAAACACGCAGCATCGCGATGTTAAACACGCAGCATCGCGATGTTAAACACGCAGCATCGCGATGTTAAACACGCAGCATCGCGATGTTAAACACGCAGCATACTGATAACCAGATCATCCTGAGGAGACCTGAGGAGGGGCTACGCCCGAAACTGGGGTCTCTTTTGCTTCGTTTTCTCATTAAAGGGAATAGGTCACCTTGAAAGTTGTCTTGCAATTTGGCTATACGGGGTATTTCGAGCTGAACAAAACGAATATGGCATTTGTTTGGACGATAGATTGATATCCGTCGAAAAATGGGCATGTTTCTCTTTTCTCCTTCATGGCCATAAGAAACTTCATGACAATTATGACGTCATGGATGGATATGGCAACTATTGCACACAATAACGACGGACTTTAGGCATATATCCGCAGGCTGCTTGTAACGTCTCCCCTCCCCCCTCCCCTCCCCTCCCCTCCCCTCCCCTCCCCTCCCCTCCCCTCCCCTCCCCTCCCCTCCCCTCCCCTCCCCTCCCCTCCCCTCCCCTCGCCGCTCATTCAGCTCTGATGAACTTGTCGCGGCGGCCTGGATGGCGTGACCCGACCCAGCTTGTGGCGGGGCGCCGACAGGCTCGGGCCTGCCTCACGGTAGGCCAACGACGTACACCACGGTAGGTCACGGTAGGTGCTGACAACGACAGCGACAGTGACGGAACCAGCAGCAGCATCAGCAGCATCAGCAGCGCCGAGCAGGTCGTGAGGATGGGTCGTGCTGAGTGGTGACAAGTTCCGTCTTACTGTCATGTTGTGTCAGTGAGATAAAGGGACATGTCTGTTCTCCTCAGTGGCGGATCTACGTTAGGGAAAAACAGGCAATTGCCCCCCTCCCCCCCCCGCAACGAAAAATCGGTAGACAAACGTATTCCCCCCTCTCCAAACCGTTCCGTTAGGTTGTATTTTTTCCCGGGAAGTCGTGATTTACCCCCCCCCCCCGCTCAACGACTCTTCGTGCTGACGACCCGACGACCCCCCCCCCCCCCCCCCCCCCGGTGCAACGAATCTCTCTTGGCTCTGACGACCTGACGCCCCCTTCCCCCGGTCAACAACTTTTCGTTAACGAAACGAAGCAAAATTCCCCCCCCCCCCCCCCCAACTCGAAACCTAGATCCGCCACTGGTTCTTCTTGTCTTGTTCAACCCACTGA